>JAJHZJ010000378.1:8350804-8438262 GCA_023548195.1 Bettongia penicillata ogilbyi | reverse complement strand
CTATTTCTCCACATATTCTCTCTGCCCATAATATCTGCAACTCCCACAGGTTGAGTTATATCCTCTATGTGGCTGACTCCCAGATCTTCACATTTAGCTCTTACCTCTGGGCACACATCACCACTTTTTATGTATATTTCACACTGGATGTCCCATGAGTATCTTAAGCTCAACATATGCAAAAATATAACTCATGATTTTTCCCCTAAAACTCTCTTCCTAACTTCCCCATTTCTGTTGAAGATTCTATCAACCTTCCATTTATCCAGGCTCTCAACCTCCATCCTCATTGTCTCTTCATTCTCCTTCATGCGTCCACCCTATCCAATCAATTGTAAAATCATTAATTTTACCTTCACATTGAGAAAAACATGCTTATGTTATCTACAGCTATTCAAAACTCTAAGGAGGGGGGCACAGTGGACAAAGTCCTGGAGTCAGGAAGATATCGTATCTAGTCTCTGATACTTACTAGTTGTGTGACCTTGGACAAATCATTTAACTTTGATCTGTCTCAGTTTACCCATCTGTAAAATGGAGATAATTATAGCACCTGAGTCCCAAGGTTGTTATGAGGATCAAATGAGATTTTAAAAGTGTTTAGCATAATCCCTGGCACATAGTAAGCACTAAATAAATGTTGGCTATCATTATTATGGAAATCTGCAGGCAGGAAATTAAGTACAATCCTTGCGGTCAAAGAGAGTACAGGATCAGATTAATTAAAAGCTATTTTAACTCCTTTTTTGTTATTTCACAATAATTTTTTAAAATCTTATTGTCTATTTAGCTGTACTTTTGACCTGAAGATAAGGCAGGGTTGGATTTTTTTTGCGGGGGTTGTTTTTGTTTTAATCTGGGACAAGGGGCAGAAATGTTCAGTCTAGTATAGGTTCATTTTGCTTTGCTAGATGAGGCAAAGAGAAGCAATATGCAATTATTTTTACCTTGCTAAAAAGATCTTTAGTTTAACTATTTTTTTTTGTTTCACACTGTTATTGAGTACCAAGCTCTTGATTCTTGCATTTCAAATTAATCTTTATTTTTGAAATGACTGTCACTTCTACAGCACTTCTGAAGTTTTCTGCTTCCTACCTTTGAGAAGTTGTGGGAAAATGCTTTATTTTCCTCCAGAAGTTTATTCAACTAAACTAAAGTCATTAACAAACAGTTTCAGTTTCATATGTTTGCTACCTCTTTCTTTCAAAAGTGTTTCTTGTTTTTAAGACAAGTTCAGGAAAATGTGAAATGGAGCAATCATTTTAGATGTCGTTAGATGCATCTAAGTTAATCAGTTACATCCTCAGCTGTGGTCACATGGAAGGATCACTAGCCTCTAGTGACTTTTAGTTTGGATTCTGACTAGTCTGGGTTCCTACTTGCCTTGGGAGATAGTAGATTTCAAGGAGTCTTCAAGTAGAGACTGGAAGGTCACTTGCTTGAGAGAAAAAAGGGTTCCTAATCAGTTACATATTTAGTTAGGTGTTCTAGGGCACAGGGTTCCTCTTTGGTTGCTCTGAACCACTATTGTGAAAGATGCCATAAGACAAGTATTGTCATTTTAGTATTTATGTCCAAACAAAATAGGCATTAACTCCATATAAAGAACAAACATTTTGTATGGACTTGATGGATAAATTGTATCACAAGTTTATTACTATTTTCAGATGTATATAATTCAGATGATGAATAAAATATAAATTCATTCAAATAATTACTAAATTTATAATAGCTTTTTGTTATGGTATATTTTCAGTCAGCAAATAGTAACAGAATAACTACTTTAATGTAAATGTTTGCATTCTTTGATATTAAAAGAGGACTCTCAAAAAGCTATGTATTAAGTGGGATTTTTCCATGGTTACATACCAAATGAATTGGGGGTGGGGTGGGGATCATATCTAGCTGAACCTTCTACCTTTTGACTCTTAAGTATGGGGAAGTTATAATTAGCAATTTGTCTGAAAAAAGTCTAGGGACTTAAATGGTCTACACCTTGATTTGAGTCAGCACGTTTAATGTGGTTTGGGATTACATACTTGGCCCTTTACAGAATTCCTTGAAATTATTCATTGAAACTGGGTTTCTGACTTTAGGAAGACAGTTGCTAAGTAAGAGAGAGTCCACAGGATGGTAAACAAGAGTGTTGAAGAAAGGAACTTCAACTCATGCTTTTTAAGGATCAGTTGAAGGAACTGGAGACACTTAACTTGGAGAAGGCCCTGGGGGTAGGGGGAATGGACAGGATAATTATAGTCATCTATAGAAAGGACTACTTAAGGTTACATTTGTTCTATTTTATACCAATGTCAGAATCAACAGCAGTGGTGGGAAGCTGCAAGTAGGCAGCTTTCTGCTTGATATAAACTTTTAATATATGTATATATTATATATTAAAAATATATAATTAATTTAATTATTATAGTTAATAATAATTAATATGTATTTGATATATTAATATATTTTAATGATAAAAACTTTTAAATAATTCTACCTGCACCCAAATGAAATGGGTATCTTCATGGTATGGTAGATTTTCCTCTTTCCAATCAGAGGATTAGATATATTGTAATGGGGACTGTCTCAAAATTCTGTGATTTTTTAAAAAATCACTCCTTTGCACAGGGTGGCCCACTAAGTCAATCAGCTTTTGGAAGAGCAATCAAGGAGGGAATTATGTTCCTAGTGCCTGGTCTCAGACAGTAAGGAACACATCCACTAAGAAATGGGTACTATTTCACACTATCTCCTTAAACTTGAATAGGTTGTGTCTTATTTGCTGTTAGAGTAGAGAGGATGAATATTTTTTCTTCCTTGTAGAAAAGAGGATTCAGAAGGATCCTTCTTCATTTCTGGGTGAGAAATGAGCTATTATTAGAGTGCACTGTGGTATCTTCAGCATGTTTAAAGTATGTGTGTGTGTGTGTGTGTGTGTGTGTGTGCGTGTGCGCGTGTGTGTGCGCGTGTGTGTGTTTTAGCTGTGGATTGTGCTGAATATTGAATGACTATAAGAAGCAGAGTTCCACCACATAGGTTTATGGATATCTGCATTATTTCCATCAATGTTTATGCTAATCTTAGTTGGAAAAGACCTTAGATATCAGATCACACAAACCTTTATTTTATAGTGAGGAAACTGCAATCAAGAGAGTTTTAGCGAGTTGCTCAAGGCTATATAACAAGTTAGTAGAAGAACCAAAAGCCTTTGGCCTCTAACCTAGTACTTGATCTCGTATGTACACAGTGGCTTTTGACCGTATTAGGCTTCCTACAAATCAGAAGAATTTCAAAGGATAAAACAAAAATGACTTTCTTACACCTCCTTCTTTCTCTGTTTATTATAATCAGTGTCAGCGAGGATTTATAAAATTACTCCATGAAAGCATCTCTGCCAAAGTCCTCCTCTAAGGCCTTATGATAGTGGACTATACTGGGCTTTTTGAAGCAATGCCACTTGATTGACAGGTCTTCTCAGATTGGAAATGGTACAAGTATTGTACCAGAACCAACAAGTTTTTGTTTTCTGAAGACCAGTCCAGATAAGTTTTCAGAGGTTGATCACTAGGATATTATTGGAGTGGTTAATTTTATAAGCACAGCAATTCTTGAAGATGATCTACCAAGTCATATAGGGTTTGCATATGTATCATAATTGGAGGGAGGGCTTTCCTATGCTGTTAAAATCAGATCCTTGAACTACGAAATAAAATTTTAACCAGGCACTCTGCTGAGTGCTATGAATTGTAAAACACTGTCCCTGTTCTCAGGGGCCTTAAAAACTAGAGAGAAACTAAAAGGTGAAATATAGAGATGGAGAGTATAGACAGTAAATTCGGCAATAGTTGAAGAGGTAAATATTATTTGGGGCTGGTGTGGCTAGAGAAGATTTCCTAGAAGAGAGAATTGAACAGGGCTTTAAAGAATGAAGGATATCAAATAGGCAGAGAAAGGGAGACAGAGATTCTAAGTAGGTGGGAGCAACAAAATGAAAGATGAATCAGAAAATCTAGAACTAGGATGGACAATTATGGGGCAAACTAAGGAAATTATGTTGATCTTAATAATTGTCCATAATATGGACAATTCACACTTTTTTCCTGGATAAGGAAAAACATAGGACTGGATCAAAATCATAGGTAGAAAGCAGAACTGAGGTTGAATCAATGTCTTCTGTCTTTGCATGATTTTGAGTAAACCAATCAAATTAGAGTACAGAATTGCACTGGATATTAGGGAAGTAAGACCACAGATAGTAGATTGCTAGAAACGCCATTTGTGGAAGAAGTAATTTATTTCAAAGACATGTTTGGGAACATTAATTTAATTCAACAAACAGCCAACTGACCATGTATGCTGTGTTGAGTATGATGAAAGGAAATTTCATGAAATTTTCTGGGGTTTGATTGAGACAGGGAGATTGCCTGTTTCCCAGGGAGACTACTTTTTATGTTTGATTTTCCTACAAAAATCCTCCCTGCTTGACAGATGTGATTGCCCCATTTCTCAGCTTGTAGCATAGTCAGTCAATAATTCACATATTAAAAATTCAATAAGTAGATTCTAAAACAATTTTTAAAATTGAGTACATAGAAATTAACATGTTAATAATACCTCATACTGGGATAGTTTTCTGTTGCTTGATTTCATCCATTTTTATTTTATGTTGCAGATAGGTCATGGATTCCATGCTTTTAATTTGTCTGTACAGCCTATATACTATTGTCAGTGCTGTGTAAATGTTTTGATAGTGATGCTATTATATAGAGACTTTTTGATACCTAATGTACTGAAATAATAGAGTCTAACCAAATTTATCCAGGACCTTTTTTTTGTAATTATGCTTTCAAAGAGTCAGTATCATTAGTGGCAAACTCACTGAACTTAGACTCCCTATGGCCTGTAGGAAAAAAATAATGATCTCCTCTACTTGAAAATTTGAATTCAAGTCCTGACTCTGACACTAGCTCTGAGACCCTGATTTGGGCATTCCAGCTGTCTGCACCTCAGATCCTTTAGCTTTCCACTGAGGAGAGCAATAAATGCACTAACTACCTCACACAGTTGCTGGGAGAAAAGGGCTTTGTAAATCCTGAAGCACTATATCAATGTGAGTTGTGTGACCGTGATGTAGCGCTTGGAAATTTGCAAGGCGCTTCTGCTTCAAAGATCTCATTTTACCCTCACAACAACCCTGCCAGGTTGATAGCCAATGACTCCCAGATGAACAGAGGCAGCACTAATCTCTTCCTTCAACTGCAACCCCACTTCAGCACTTGCCCATTGGACCTTTCAAAACTATATGTGTAAGAAACATTTTCAATCAGGATATCCAAAAGTGAACTCATAACCTTTCACCCAGATCTCCCACCTTTCTGAAACTTCTCTATTTCTATTTAAGTTACCATAATTCGAGTCATCCAGATTCACAAACTTGGAGCTCTCCTTGACTGCTTCTTACTTACCTATCCCACATATCTCACCACTTGCTAAATGTTGCCATTTCTACCTCCAACACAACTCTTTCATCTGGTCCCTTCTTCACACACACACACACACACACACACACACACACACACACACACACACACCACACGCTCACCACTTTAGGTAGACACTTATCACTTACTACCTAGATTATTGCAAAGGTCTTCCAAGTTGGTTTTCAGGTCTCAAGTGTCTCCCTACTCCAGTTCTCCCTCCACACAGCTGCCATTCTGTTTTGCCTTAAGAGCAAGTCTAGGCATGCTACTATCCTACCTAATAAACTCCTGGGATTTTCTGTTGCTTCGGGGATAATATATCAGCCCCTGGTTCCCTTTTGAAGCCTTTCACAATTTGGATCCAACCAGTATTTTCAGGCTTGTTATCCAAGATGTCCCCAGAGGCTTTATGCAGGTTAAGTTTCTAAAAGCTTAAACTTTTAAGTTTTTAGAAGCTTAAACTTTAGCTTAGTATTTGGCCATTTATAAACTTTCAGAAGCTTAAACCTGCACGAAGACTTTTGGGAAACCCTGTTTATTATTTACCTTTCTGCACTCTGGGCAAACTGATTTTCTCTGGCGTTCTCACATGTGCTACTCCTCCTGTCTCCCATGCCAAGGATGCACTTTTCTCCCACCCTCACCTCAGGGAATTCCTTCATGATATGACATATCTCAAACATTACTTTTTTATGTGTAACCTTTCCTAATCACCTCCACTTGTAGGTACTTTCCCACTCAAGCTACCTTGTATTTATTATTTTTATTTTATTTATACTTATATATGTCATTCTTGTCTGCCCCATTTGAATATAAGCTCCTTGAGAGTGCAGATTATTTCATTTCCTCTAGTTTTTCCCTAATCCTCAGTGTGCAGTAGAGTATCTGGCACATAGTAGGTGCTTAGTAGATACTTAACTGACTGAAGCAGTAAAAGCACAGGTCTAAGTTTCCTATTTTTAGAGATGAGGAAACTATAGCTTTAGACAAGTCACTTGCCTAAGGTGCTACAACTAATTTTCAACACAGTCGGTTCTGGATGACAAAGTCCTTTCTTGCTCTGAGGATCTATGATTCCTAGTCCTTTATTCTTTACTCTGGATTGTATGACTTGGTATTATATTCATAAGCTAGAGTTGGGTAAAAAGTACCAGTTAGGTATTTAAAACAGTTCTGGAGAAATGATTTTATTGCATCAGGAAAACGAATACTAGGAAAAAGTTTAACAGTGGAAGATTTTTTTTGCTTGCTTCTATTTATTTTTAATGATGTTATTTATGTATGAGCTATACAAATTATACTTGAGGAGCATAATACCATGTATTTAATAGGCCTGCTCAAGAACATCCTGCTGATAATTGTCTGGAACACTGTAAATGCTTGGTAATTTCCTCTTAGGTGCCTGTTCTCTATGCTTGTTTGGCATGCCTGATTGGTAGGTGAATTTACACTCTGTATTTGCCATAAAAAAACTATTTCCCAAAGAAACAGGAATGGTGACAAGATAAAGAGAAATGACAGAAAATATTGTAGTTCCAAAATTAGTTGTCATAGGCTTACTTTAAATTTAGCATTACAAGACTAAAGTGCAGTAGGAATCAGGGTTCTTGGCTTCATCAGAGACTCACTTGGAGAAACATATTTTCCAAAAGCTTTGACAATAATTACACATTCTCACAGGTGGAGCACATTTTTAGGTTGGATGAATAATATTCACATACTTTCAGTGCACAAACGATGCTGTCAAATAATTTCTAAGGTGTGTTTTAAGTTGTTTGATCAATGAGTGGGGATGGGTTTACAGAAATGCATCCATGTACTTTGTTGAATTTTCCAAAGAAGATTCTGAATCAGAATCAGTTTTTGACTTGGAAGGTATAATCAATCATCTAGTCTTATACTCTTAATTTTACAGATGAGAAAACTGTAGCCATGAGATTTGTGACCAGGTTTCTAATTCTCTCAGGGTAGTGCTTTTTCTGTTTTAGCACACATATGAGAATCACCCAAGAGTATTAGTTGACTGTAAGCTTAGTATGAGCCAAGCACATGATATGATTCTAAATAAACTTAGATAGACCTAGGTTACATTGAGAGAAGTTCATCGTTCAGACTGAGAAGAAAGACATCTTGCTGTAAGATAGGTAGTATTTGCTATAGGGCAACTAGGTGGTACGGTGGATGCAGTGCTGGGCCTAGACTCAGGAAGACTCCCATCTAACCCCAGATACTTACTAACTGTGTGACCCTGGGCAAGTCACTTAACCCTGATTTCTTCAGTTTTCTTCATCTATAAAATGAGCTAGAGAAGGCAAACCACTCCAATATTTTTGCAAGATAACCCCAAATGGGGTCACAAAGAGTTAGACATGATTAAAAAATGCCTAAAGAACAAGAACAAAAGTCAACTTTGGCCCCAACATTTAGAAAATATCTTGATCAATGAGAGCTTATCATGAAGCAGCCAAGAAAGGTCATAGATGATGGGTCTAGAGACTTTGTAAGTCTTTCATCAAGTTTTCCTTTGAAGGTAGCTTTATGCTTCTAGCAGATATTTCAAATACAGCAACTGATTGGGAAACATTTTCAACCTAGTGCTTTTATTTTAAACCAAATGAGGTTTTCCTTTAAGATGACTAACAACATATGGTCTTTTTCAATGTTACACTCGAGATGTTGAACATCTCTCCTTAAATGTCCCATAGATATCTCAAGTGTGGTACTCACATTTTTCCCTAAATCTGTATGCAAATTTTTTTTTCCATGCTGATAAAACCACCGCCATGCATACATTTACCTTGGTTTATAACTTTGAAGTTATCCTTGACTCTTCCCTTTTCCTTGAGTCTCTCTTGTCCCTAACAGAGTTGCCTAGTCTTACCATGGCTATCTCTGCAACACCATTTGCCTTTTTTCCTACTCGTAACCTTATCTTCCCCATCATCTCTTGTCTGAACTCTTGTGAAAGCTCCTAATTTGGCTCCCTGTCTCCAGTTGCTTTTCATTTCTACATCACCCTTTATACTGCTTTCAAATTTATATTCCTTCAGCATATTTCTGATCATGAGCCCTTCCCATGCCTTTGAAAATCTTCAGTGAGTCCCTGATTGCCTCTAGGATAAAATACAAATTACTCAGTTTGGCATTTAAAGCCCTTTACAATCTGACTGCCACCCTACCTTTCCAATCATTTCAGAATACTCCCCTTCATGCACTCTTTAGTTCAGTAAAATTGACTTGCTAGCTTTTTCCTGTACAGTGCATTCCATTACCTTCCTTCTTGCCTTTACACAAGGCAAGAGTATCCTATCTGGAGTATCCTTGCTCCTCATCTTGGGACTCTTAGTTTCTTTCAAAGCACAGTTTATGCATCATCTCATTTATGACTCTTATTAGGGCTTTCTCTGTCTGGAAATTACTTTGTATTACATTTAATATGTTGATTTGTATATGTGTTCTAAGCTTCTTGAGGATAAGAATTGTTGGTTTTTGGGGGGTTTTTATCCCAATTGTCTTGTATAGTTCTTTGATTTTAGTAGATGCCTAATAAATATTTGTGTATTGAATTGAACTTAATTTCTTTCTGTCCTTGTACTCTTAAAACTCACCCACACTTTTTCCTCATCTGCCTTTTTTGGCTCAGAAATATATGCAGTAGAAACATCTATGTGGAAAGGGAGTTGGATTGAAGCACTTCCCATGGAGCTAGGCATGTGAATTTTGCTCCATATAAATGGGGAAGCACATGTGATCTTGCCACATGGTAAAAATCTATGACTAGAGGGAACCTCACTACAGGGACCACGGGACC
Source organism: Bettongia penicillata ogilbyi (assembly GCA_023548195.1). Lineage (NCBI taxonomy): Eukaryota > Metazoa > Chordata > Mammalia > Diprotodontia > Potoroidae > Bettongia > Bettongia penicillata. Next base: position 8,428,971 of record JAJHZJ010000378.1, on the reverse strand, counting down.
AATCAGGAGCCTCTGCTTGTGCATGCCCTGTAGAGGAGAGCATATGTGTTGGTTCCCATGAAAGCAAAGCTCTCATGCTTCATGGAAAATTCTCTAACTTCCTGCTTCTTCAGTAAAACTTGCTAGGAATGGCCTAAGTGTTATGAAGCACATTCATTTGATTAAAACAATTGCAGGTAGCTAATGACTCAAAAGAGTTAAAATATTTAGAATCTAGTAGTGAAATGAACATGGAACCCAAATCATGGAGCCAACTTTGTCCTTACCATTTATTGAGAGTCTTAACTAGTTATGAAGCTTTTACAGATGGTCAGAATCAAAGGCATTATTTAATACTAGTGCACTATAAATTATATATGGATAAAAAAGGATAACTAAATTAGGTCAGCCAAAGGTCACTCATTCACTTAGCTAGGCAATCTGAAAGTTCATCCAGAATTATTTCTTGCCAGGAGTGAATAGTAAAATAGATCAGAAAATAAAGATTTCCAATGACATTTTGCCCTCCTAAGATCCCTTTTCCTGAGTAAAGAATTGCATAGCTCATGGCCATCACATAATGGAACATGTGAGTGAGAATAATTTTTAAATGAATATTCCTTAGAATTTTACACTTGCAGAAAAATCATTTTAAAAAACTCTAGCATTAGGTCATTTACTTATGACTACATAGTGACTTTTCTAGATGTCTTTTTTTCTAGATTTTTCTAGATGTCTACCCAGTCAAAATCACAAGTGTTTAATTTGTTGTTAGATAGTCACAATCAGAGAGACATTGAGAGAGAGGTACAGATTAAAATGCCAATTTTTGAAAATACCTTATAGCTTACTTCTGCACTTTGTGCATATGATTACTGGTTTTCTGAGTTAAAAAGAAAATTTGCTCTCTTGAAACTGAAGACTTACAGCCTCCAGTAATCACTTCTCTTGGTGCTTCTCATTATGAAGTATTCCTGTAGGGCATAACAATATAGAAATGGAATAGGTAGAAAGGCCGTCATTAGTTAGATTTATTGTCTAAACTTTGGCTTGAGTGAAGTGTAAAATCATGCCCATGTCTTCCACTTCGTGTTGGGGTGTTTGGGGTGTTCTTGGCAAAGATACTGGGGTAGTTTGCTATTTCCTTCTCCAGCTCATTTTACAGATGAGGAAATTGAGGTAAACAGGGTTAAGAGACTTGCCTAAGGACACACAGCTATTGAGTTTCTGAGGCAGATTTGAACTCTGGAGGAGGAAGTCTTTCTGACTCCAGGGCTTGGCACTCTATCCACTGTATGACTTACCTGCTCTTTTGTGTCTTTAGAAGGCACTATATATAGGACATCACTACCACTAGTGTGGCAAACTTAGCAAACTGTAATTCTGGGTTTTGATATTGAGAAGTTAACCCAAGACAGAACTCTTCTTAGTCAGGAAAAGAAGAAATCATTTATAGATGCTATGACCTAATTCTTTGGATTTGAGGAATGAGAGGCATAATTTTATAGGTATCTCAAACTCAGCAAGCTGAAAATGGAACTCATTATCTTCTCTGATAAACCTGCCAGTCATACAAAATTCCCCTGTTTTCTGTTGAATGTACATGCTATTCCTGGTGCATCATTCCAATCACTCAGGTTTATAATTTAATTGTCATCTATGTCTCTTCCCTTTTCCTCATCATCCGTCTCTAATCATTTCCCAAATCTTGCTATTTCTATGTTCACACTCTCTCTTGTATTGACTCCCTCATCTCTGATCACATTGCCGCCGCCACCACGAGGTCATCTCTCAACTAGACTTTTGGAATAGACATCTAATTATTCTCCCTTCTTTCAGGCTCTCCTCTATATTCAACAGATCTGCCCAGTGTTCCTAAGAAATATGTCTAACATGAAATTCACCTTCTCAAAAACCTTTCATGACTCCTTGCAGGATAAAAAGCAACAAAACTATAGCAAAAACAAAAACCAAAAGCTTCCTAGCTAGGCGTTTAAAACCCTCCGCAGTCTGGCTGTCAACTTCCTTTCCAGCCTTAAATCAAAGTCCTTTCCTTCAGAAAACTGACCAATGTGACTTTGAGGTATCCCTTGGATACAGCGCTCCACTTCCTGCCCCTTTACGTTGCTATAAGTCATTCTCAATTTTCACCATGCACTCTTTCCTATTTACATGACCCCCAAGTTTCTTGGCTCCAGGTGTTTTCTCTGACTATCCCACCATGCCTGGAAAGTCCTCCCTTGTCAACTTTGCCCACTAGCTTTCCTGGTTTCTTTCAAGTCCCAGCTAAAATCCTCCCTTCTACAGGAAACAATTCCTTACCCTTCTTAATGATGACTTCCTTCCCTCTGTTGATTGTTTCCTATTCACCTTGTGTAGAGTTGTTTGCCTGCTTTCTCCCCCCCCACTGCAAGTCTTGAGAGCAGAGAGCATCTTGCTTTTCTATGTTTATCCAGAATTTAGTGCAGTTCTGGGCACATAGTCAGCACTTACTAATCTATGCTCCTCTTTCCCAGACTGCATGGAGTCCCCTGTCTGTGAAACATTTCTGTTTCATTTTCAGTTCTCTTTTCTCTCCCCTCCACATTTTTTCCTTGTATTCAACTTATTTATTTTGTCTCTCTCCATTACAAATTAAGGTACTTGAGGACAAAGGGTATTTTCCATTTTATCCCGGTGTCAGTAATACCTAGAAAGTTCTTTTCACATGTCAGGTGCTTCATAAATATGTTGTGTTTAATCATTGTATCAATCAAAAGTAGTGTTAGCAGGCATATTTCATAGGAATAGACAAAAGAAATCTCTTTCATTTGCCTCCTAAGGGATTTAATCAGAAATGGAAAAGACTACCTTCCATTTAGGTTACAACACTTCTTAAGTGTTGATGTTAGCTGCCTCCATTAAAGCTTGGTGGGATTTGATGGAGAATTCATTCATGTTTGTATTTATTCAACAAACATAACTTAATCATCAACATACTATGCCTAGTACAATGCAAATGGATGAAAATAATAGCCCCTATTCTCCATGAGATCAAACTATAGTAGGAAGTCCAAATTATACTAGATAACATAGGGATAGAGACTGGACCTCAATTTTCATAGGTGTGAAAAGCTCCCTCTACAAATGTAGATGGATACATTTTCTTCAATTCATAGTTTTCCAGAGATGCCTGGAGCACTGAGAGAATATGACATGCCCATAGCTAGTATGTGTCAGAGATGAGTCCTTGAATGCTGGCTTCAGGCTAGTTCTCTATCCATTACAGCCAAGCTACCTCTCTGTGAAATGTGACTGATACTAAGATTGTCTGGATCTTTTCTTCATCAGGAATAAACCTTACAGACTAAAGGAGAAGTTATTTTGGATAGTCCTGAAAGACAACACTACTCAGAGTCTGGGATCTCTTGCATCATTTCACTACAGTATACCTCAGTTTCTTCATCTATAAAATGAGGGGGTTGTCCTTCAGGGATGGGGAACCTGTGGCCTTAAGTAAGTCCTTGGCCACAAACTTTTGACTGAGTCCAAGTTTTAAAGACCAAATCCTTTTATTAAGGGGATTTGTTCTATGAAGTTTGAATTCAACCAAAGGGCCCCACTTGAGGACCTAGAGGGTCACATGTGGTCTTGAGGCTGCAGGTTCCCCACCCCTGTACCTAAGTAATATAGAGTCTTACTCTCAGACTATCTTGACTTCTCAATTTGTTGTTTGATTTTTTTTTTCTCCCTTACCTCAGTGGTTGGAGAAGTTTGATTTAGTGAGGAATGGCATGTAATGGGTTCAAATGCTCATTATCTTTATTGGCCATGATGCTCATAACCATTTTTTAGTCCAATGCTCTCAAAACATCTTATTAGTTGAAGTATTCACTGTAAGCCTTAAGGGCCAGATTGTTACTCTATGGAAAACAGATCATTTCCCAAAGAAGTTTATGTGATAAGAATCTTATCATCTTGGAGAAAAATATATTAGGTGCCCATGGCATCATGATGGGTAGTTGAATCTGATGCATTATTAGGCATTACAATTAATGCAATACAAAGACCAGCCCCTGAAATTTAAACATTTATTACACAGTGACAGGCTGCATAAAATTGAATGGTGAAATAATATTGACACCAATCAACCTACTTATGGATATTTCCCCAAGAGGCTTGTATCCACACTCTAATTGCCTATATCTGGGCTCACCTGAAAGCATAGGGTGGGAAACTGCCTATTAACCTCCATAAGATACTGAAAAACACTTGAATTAAGGTAAGTCATATATTTCTGGAAATTTCAGATTGCCCCAGCATTTCAAACATATGGATTTACTAGACCACAAAGACTGTAAATCTGAGTCACAAAACAAATGTCTGTGTTACCAATTTTAAAGATACTGACATGTTTCTTTCAAGGTTGTTGAAATTCTTCTCACAATGAAATTAAATCTAAATTGCTATTGTGATGATATATCTATTGCTGTTGTGGCAGATCTTTTATGGGTACATAGTATTGTTATAACTTGAACATAGTAAAATGGTGTAATTGCACCTTTCTTGATGTTATTTTTATCTTCCTGGGTGTGTGATATTAAAAATAATAAGTTGATAAAAATGTTCTTCCAAGCATCCTTCTTTTGCTTCTCACGTAATATGAGATTAGTCATTAATTTAGCTAGCAAAATAATGAATGTAACTGTGCATTAGTATTTTATGAATTTGAATACTTCCATTATAGAATAGATGAAAACTAAATAACATTACATTTTATTATTTGTTTCTAAGGAGCATAGCCCATTCACTTCTCAAAGGAAAAGACATACAGGTGATGCTTACTTTAGCTACAGAGTTGGGTAGATGAAAGAAAAAATCACTCTTTGGGCATTTTTGTTGTTTAGTGGTATTTATTACAAATAGAAGAAAATTAATCATATACATTAAATACTATCTATCCAGAGGACATAACACAAAATACAAACTGAAGAGAAAGGCTATTTTTTTGAAATAGAATGTCTTTTTATTATTTTCTTTTTTTCCTTTCCTCTGTTTTTAAAAATGTATTTGTTTGTAGTTTTTAACAATCACTTCCATAGGTTTTTAATTTTCTTCCCCCTCCTTTCCCCCCTTCCTCCCCAAGATGGCATGCAATCTTATATGGGTTCTACACATATGTTCTTACTAACACATTTTCACATTAGTCAATGTTGCATAGAAGAATTAAAAAGAATGGGAGAAACCATGAGAAAAACCAAAATAAAACAAAACTTTTTTCCAAAAAGGTATTCTTTTTTCCCTTTTGATCACTGAGTTACAGTGAATTTGTCATATACCATAGTGTTCATTGAATGAGGTTCTGCCTTCAGTGCACCAAATACTAGTTAGCCTGATAAAATAATGCCCTCCTCAAATTAATTCGGTGCTGAGAATAATTCTTATTTTGATCAATCAGATCTCTAAACCCTGTAATTACTGACATCACTTCATTCATTCATTTTTCCAAAAACTTTTTTAAAAGTACCTACTATGTACAAATACTTTGCTATATGACTGAGAACCTGACAGTATATAAATGATTTTTGCTGTCGATATTTGCAGGGCCATTTTCAGGTGGAAGAAGGTAATAAATTGGAACCTTGTTTTCCAGTGTTGTGCCTAGTTTTTCTAGTTATTTTACATTTTCCAAGTGATTTTCAAAGGTTAGCCCAAATCTGCTCTTCATCACACTGGATAGGATAAGTCTCAGAGTTGGGTATGGAGTGTCAGTGATTTATTAGCTCATTAACAAAGTCTTATGGTTAGTCAGTTTGACCTTAATGCCCAAAATAAGCTCATAGGATGAATAGTTTTATAAAAGGCTCTAGATTTCGCCTAGAGCCATTCTACCATTACAGGAATGAAATGAGCTCTCTATGCTTAGCCCTCTCCAACCATTATCTGTGCATTCCTTTTCATTCATTCCTTTTTCCTACCTCCTTCCACTCTCCAGGCATCATCTTTCTGCAAAGCTTTTACTTATAAGGAGAACTGTGGAAGATGGAAACTAATAAATAATCTGTTTTGGGGTAGTTGGAGAGGGGGACCAGGGATTGTGCACATTTAACAGATGAGCTATCTGGGAGAGAGTAAATTGATTTTTTTCCAGAAGGAACATAGTTTAAGAGATGCCAAGCATCTATGGAAAAAAATGACTAAATTCAGAGTCAGCGGATATAGGTTCAAATGCCACTTAGCTGTCTAACCTTGGGTAAGGAACAACTTTTCATGAACTCAATTTCTTCTTTTGTAAAATAAATGGTCTAGATTATCTCTAAATTCCCCTTAGGCTTAAATTTATGATCTTAATTCATGGATGAAAGTCTGAAGAGAACCCAAGTTTCTCAATCCCCATTTCCTTATTCTATTGTCTAGATAAGGTTATGCACTGTTTTCTATATTTAAAAATCTCAGCTAAACAATTTTGACATTCTGAAGTATGTAGGTTATATCCTATTTTCACAGTAATTGTTATAATTTCATGTGAATGGGAGAGAGGAAAAACTAGCATTTCACTTTTAGGATATGATATCTGCAAACAATTTGGAGACTGAGCAGCCAATTAAAATTCATCTTTTTTTTATCTGACCAGGTATCTCATAACTTTTGCTTGGTTCTCATTCAGCGAAGTGCTCCTTCTTAGGTTAAGTTCATTTAGAAGCACCATGAATGAATGGTATATAATACTGTTCCTTCAGTCAATGTAGCATCATTTTCATTCATCCTCTGGATAGAAGTTAAACAGAAGACTCTACCATTTTGAAAATAATCTTACTTTGTGACTGCATGAAGATTTTGGCCTTTTCCCACATGGTTTTTCATTTTTCGGGATAAAATGTATAACAAAATATATAATTTTGGAATCTTATACTTGATAAGGGCGCATCTTCACTATTTCCAAGATAGTGGAAAGAATATCTGTCTATGTGTATTATCAAACACAAGCATGCACTTCCATATTAGCAACCATTTTTCCTTCTATAAACAATATTGAAACTATACTTGCATCTATATATTTCAATAAATAGAAATAATGTAGTTGAAAAAAATATATTTTACCTCCAATGTATATCCAGCAGAAGTGGCCACATCAAAACAAAATGGATTGATGATATGGAGGGTAATTGCAACATATTTCTTATTCTTAATATTACAGTGTGTTAGGTATTATCAACTAATTCTGAGTTGAAATCTAGAAGTCAGGTCCTCTAGATAATGTTACTATTTTTGTAACAAAATTGTTTGAAGCAAAGAAATTTGCCTTTTTTGAATCTCAAGATATCCAGCTTTAAATTGGACATAGGTCACTTAATTTCATTAGACTTGCGACATGATTCAGATGCATTTCAAAGATGAAAATAGAATATATGTGCATCTTTTGTGATTATGTAATTCATATTTTAAAAACATCCAACAGAATGAAGCATCAGTAAATATGTAACTTTTACAAAGAGCAATATTTGACATTGTTAATACATGCCCAGAACTAAACTATTGATAATTTCTCCCAACAATTACAAAGTTTTAGTTAGATATCAAGAAACCTAAACTCCGTAAATCATAGAAATTAGAGCTATAAGAGATTTTAGAAATCATGTCTGTTTTTTGTGGATGAGGAAACTGAGGCCTAGAGAGGCAAAGAGATTTGTCCAATATTACATTGCCCATTAAGTAACAATCTACTGACTCCTGTATTCTTTTTACTTTAACATATGGATCTTGTGATCTATACACCAAAGTGATTTCCATTTCTATTATTTGTGCATATTTTATCTAGAACAATATAATTTTTAATTTTCTAGATATACATTAAGTGATACACTTGAAAAAATTTTATTTATGAACATGTCTAGGTTAACAGTCTATATTTAATGTTTATTGCTATACAAATAGAAAGTGGTATAATTCATATAAATTTCAGTTTTTATAATATTGTAAATCCTGTTAGAACTCAGTTTGAATAGCTAAAGTTGAATCATCTATTTGTCCCTCAAGGCTGTAAATGGATATTGTAGATCCCACTCAGTCTACAAATAAATCTGCAAAAGCTTGCCAAAAGAAATCATACTGATCTGGTTTAGTAATTGAGGAAGATACAGTCTTCATATGTTATAATTTCCTTAAAGTATTTTTATCGCATCTATGTATGTCCTTGGTATTATCAGATTGAACGATTTGATTTTAATTACAGCCTGAAGTAATTGAAGTTTTTTACATTTTGAAAAGAAACCTATATAAACTGTCATTTTTTCGAAAATTTTGTTTTTGATTCACTCTCTTGTACTATCCATCATATTTGACCCTTTTTTTCTTTCTATCACTATGAAATACCTTGCATTTGCTCTTGCCTCAACATATAAATGTAGTATTTGTATAAATATACCTCTTGTATGGTTAATAGAGGTGGGTAGTGCCTTGCTCTCATAGTATGCTCAGAAGACTCCAAAGATCACAAATTTGTGTGTGTATATGTGTGTTATACATATGTGCATATGATATATGTAAGCACATATTATATGTGTATATATTTTCTATTTGGAACAAATCGGTTTTCATATTCCCTTTGTTGAGTTTCAATGACATAATTGTTTTTCCTCATTGAAATTTTATCCTTAACTTTTTGAAAGCTTTTGCATTCAAACCATATATATGTGTGTGTGTGTGTGTGTGTGTGTGTGTGTGTGTGTGTGTGTGTGTGTGCGCATATTTTAAAGAGGGAATATGGGACTTATTTGTGGCAAATGCTTTTTGTAATGATCAGATAGAAACTTTCCCTATATATGGGTTGTAAGAAACATTACAGTTGGTCCATTTTGACCCTAAGCTATCTACACAGCTATGCAAACAGCAGAATATCTGATTGTATTAGACACTGCTGCTAGTGACGTCATCAGCATCCAAGGAGAATTGGAATAGCAGAATCATAGATTCACAGAAAGATGGTTTTAAGAGATAGTAAAAAGTCTAATCTGATCATTGCATTTTGAAGATGAAGACAGTGAAGTCCCAGCAGGTAAAATGCCTTGCCCATGGTTCTGAAGTCTAGTTAGCGAGACAGTCATGGCAACGCTACATCTCATATTCAGTCTAGAGCTTCTTTCATTCTTTTGTGTTGCTTCTGAGATGTTCCATTCAGTTCTGCTACACACATATCGAGTAAACATAGTCTCAATTATCTTGTTTTTTCCCCTTGTTCCAGCTTGTTTCATAGGCACAAATAGAAATATACAATACAGAAGACTGTTTCTTTACATCAGTAATTAGTCTTGTCAAGAATAATGATATCAGTAACTAATAACCTGCATTGGGGTTTGGATGCTAGGAAGTAATTTCTTTTTATTTTCATACCATCATAATGAATTTGCTTGTTATTCATTGTAAAGTTACTTTAATGGCATCAATCAAAGTTATTTTCTGTTCCATGCAGATACTATATGTATTTCTAGAGTTTTTTTCCCATAGTAGAGAATGAAAAATTTGTTCATTATATAAATAATAGGTATTTAGAACACATTGATAATATATTTGTAAAAACAGTTAGAGAAATGAACTTTTTTTCTGTCTGAGAATATACTGCTTATGACTAGTATGCTATTTTACATTTGGAATTTTATTTTAAATTATATTGAAAGTGAACAGAGATTTTTGTTAACTTTACAATTGAAGTAAGTGTAGCTTTTTTCCAAAATAAAAAGGATGGTATGTTTTTAAAAGAAATTAAACATTATATACTCATCTTCTTTCCCTACTGTCCTTTTCTTGTTTCTTATCCATACTTATGTTTGATCTAATACTGACTGATATATAATGACACAGTGAGCATAGTAGTAATGTAGCTAAAACTATGAGTTTATTTAATTTCTTTCTATTTTCTTGTCAAGAATAAAATGTTTGGACTTTCTGATATTAGCTAAGAATCAGAAGAGTTCATACAGACCAATGAACTTGTGAGTGGAAACCCTCTATATAATACTGCCTCATTATAGGAAGGCAGGAAAAAATGCACCACTTTTCTATTCTTTCCTTTCTCCCATCCCTCTATCAGCTTGTATGCTTCTCCTAATCCTAAAATGATTGAATATTTGATCTGAAATGAACTTTAGAGTTCAGAGTCCTGGATGAACAGTTGCAAAGGATGTTAGCTGCCTCTAGAGCAACTACCTCATTTTACCCATAAAGATACTGATGCCAGGAGAGTTTAAGTGAATTGCCAAGATCACACAGGTAGTAAGTGTTGAAGGAAAGATTCATATCCAGATCCTTTTATTGTAGAGCTAGTATTCATTTGCCTTTAGCTGTAGGAACTCTTCGTTAAAAAGGAAACTGGATCCCAATTGTTACCCCTCATGTCATACAACTAGCTAATGGCAAACATTTCAGTGGAAGTTAAAAAAGCAACTTTTTATTTCTGTTAGCCACATTTGGCTGGCTTTATTTTTTTTTACTATAAAGTTTACTAACTACTAATTTTATTCCTCATACCTACCCCAGCCCTAGTAATCAGGTTTTTTGGATACCAAGTATGATTAAACAATTGAATTTAGCATCTCATTACTGAAGGATATAGTTAAAAGACAATGCTACCCAAATGGCCCTCTTCCTGGGGGATTATGGATTGGGATGAGATTTAAATTCCCCCAATAACAGCATTTTGCTATTCCAGGCTCTCTGTCCCCATGAGGTGGTGTCCTCCCTGCTCCCCCAACTGAGAGTATAATTCCTGTACTACTAGAAAGCTCTGTGCTCTCTAACATTCCTTCTGGCTCTAATACTATGATCTACTAGGATGAGCTTTTTAAATTTTTAAGGGGTAATAGTTTAAACTTCAATTTTTTATATAACATCTCAATTTTAGACCATTCCAGAGTCTCCAAGTTGAAAAACTCTGAAGTAATTCTCATATTTTTCCCTTATATCTATTAAATTGGAATTGCAAATATCATACAATTATCAAAAAAAAAGTCATTTTAAAGATTACTTTTTTTGGTAATGGTGTCATCATATTTGCAATTACTAAAAACAAGTCTGTACTGTATAACTAACATATGCTAGGAACCAGTCTATTAACAAATGTGCAATAGATGGGAACTGGAAATCCCCATACGTTATTAAATTGCTAGAGTGGAAAAACTGAACATGCTTATTTTCTGTATCATATACAACATGCTAAGCTTGCTATAATGATCAGCATTTTCCCCCTTTCACATGTCTTTCTTTTTCATGCTATAAATTACAAAAACTGTTTGGAATTTTGGAAAGCAAAGACCTTTTGTTGCTCAGTTGTTTTAGGCTTCATGATCCTATTTGGCGTTTTCTTGGCAAAGACATTAGAATAGTTTGCTGTCTCCTTCTCCAGCTCATTTTACAAATGAGGAACTGAAGCAAATAGGGTTAAGTGACTTGCCCAGGGTCATCCGATAGAAAGTATCTGAGGTCAAGTTTGAACTCAGGAAGATGAATCTGATTCTAAGCCCAGGGCTCTATATAATGTACCATTGAGTCTCCCTTAGCAAATGTCAAGGCAGTAGTAATGAAATGACTGACATTTCTTCAGTAAATGATGTAAAGTCACAAAATCTGAGAGTTGGAAGAGACATAGAGGCCACCTTATTTAGGCAAGAATATATCTCGCCCAAGAATGGTCAAGTCAACCTTGTCTTGGAAAATGCCTAGTTCTTTTGGAAAACCCATTACTTCCTGAGGCAAACCTTATGCTTAGATGCACTTCAGATGCTGAAATGTGATATCAAGTTCCTCCACTGTCTCCTCTTCTCTAGGCTTAATATATCCAGTTCATTCATTCAGTCTTCATATGTTAGTATAATGAGGCCCCTCACCACTTTGATGACCTTTCTCTGGATACCTTGTCAATGTCTTGGTCAAGCCAAGTTGAACTAAGTACTCCAGATGTTGTCTAAAAAGATACAGGGGACAGGGGATGAACACATCTGTGTTCAGGATGCTTTCTTTGCCTTTGTAAGTAAAAGTTGTTAGAATGGAAGATTTCTTTCATTTTATCCTTGAGATAGATTCCCATATGGGAAGAAATTTAACAAGACTACCAATTTTAGACAAATGTTTAGATAAAGGTCTTATTGAAAGTGCTCTGTATTGTGTTGGATTGTATATTCCTTGAGAGCTCCAACATACTCTATAAACTTATGTATCTCAGAATTTGACACACGGGCTTAGTAGACACTCAACAAATGATCATTTAATTAATGTGAAGTACCTTTGATACCATAATACCACATAACTATAAAGTTTTCTAACTACTGCTTTATTTCCCCTACTTTTTCCCCTGGGATAAGATAGGTGGCATTTCTACATTTTATTCTTAGAGGTTAACATTTATGCCTTCAAATGCTGAAAAATGTAACTGTTTGATAATTTGAGTTATTTAAAGTTCATCTATTTTCTTAAATTACCAAATAATCAGAAGGTAATAAGCATTCTTTAATTCTAAAGACTGAAAGGAACATAGGCCATTTATATTGCATCTGTTATTCTATGCTTTATCATACTGAGCTTAAAATATTCAGAGATTTGGGCTACTTCTCTCAATTTACCATGGTCTAATCTAATAATCTCATGATTTCGAATTCTTGCTCTGCATGCTACAACCTTTGTAGGATTGGTTGGGAGTTTGACGGGAATAATGACTCATCAAAATATTTGCATCATAATTGCTTGCTGCCTCGTTATACATTATGTAGTTAAAGCTAGCATACGATTACATAATATGTTCCTTCCTCCAGTTCTGTATCAAAATTGTTCATTACGTTAGGAAGCTATTGAGATTTTATTTAAAATGAAAAACAAAAGAGTGACTTAGACGTACCAATGATAATACTTTAAATTACAAAAGCAAAAACCCTAGTTGACAAAACAGATCTTTCAGAAAGGTATCTACGTATTTATTTTGCACATTTAATTAAGTATATATCCCACAATTTCACCTTGTGACTCAATTAACAATGAAATGCATGAGTGTAAAATATTACAGCCTTCTAGTCCCTCTGCTTTTGTATTATTTGGTAACTATTTCTTTTGAAAACACAGCTCTGATTCTCAGTGTAGCTGAATTTCTTGATAGTATGATTTATTACTTCCTGTGTGTGCTGTTATAGTAGTAATATAGACCATCCTCTCTAATCCAGATTTTTGATCCACAAATCTACTCTCAAATCGCTCACTTTCTTTCTCTTTTATGGAGAACTCAAAAGTCTATAGGGATTCCTTCAGTAACTTCTAATAGTGGATTCTTATAAAATATAAATTCAGTGAAATGTTTAAATTTCTTCTCCCCGTTGTTTGTATCAAAGATAGATGTCTATGTTTTAGCACAAGTAGCAAAAAATGTAGTGTGAAAGAGACAAGGATTCAGAGTAGTAAAAGCAATAAATGATGATGGGGAAATAGAAGGAAATAACTAAGTATAAAGTAGACATTTTGACCTATATTGTGTGAATAATATGAAAGTTAGGGCAAAACTGGCTGTCCAAGTGTTTGTTAAGAGTTGCTCAAGTATTTAATCAGACCAATGATGAAGCATTATGAATATCAGCCTTGAGAAACTTTAAATCATGTATGTAGATGATGTTTTAGTTTTGGCTTTATTGGAGGGAGGTTTAGAGGGGGTGATCATAAGGAAGGAAGGGATTAATTCCTGATTGCTGATAAGTGGAAAGTACCACTCACTAGATTGATGTGGTCTTCCAGGAACTCAAAAATGATAATTAGGCTACTGTTTTGTTTTTAGATCTCCAATTATTTTGTGTCACATGAGGTGAATCTATCAGGATGACTGTTACTTCTTGAAAGCATATTCTTAATATTATCCTTATATATTTTTACTTCACTTTCATATAGTTATGGAAACTTATTTTTAGTCTCATTTTGCATACTGAGGCATTTTGGCCCTTAATTTTTATTATAAAAATCTTATAACATAGTATTTTATAATTTTAAGAAACCTACAATAATTCTTTCTTCCTAGTAAATTGTTACCTTGATTGCTTATTTTCTTCCTTCTTCCTTCTGTATAGTCTAACTTCTGACCTCATCATTCAACCAAAACTACTTGCTCAAAAATTACTAATGATCTCTTAATTTTGCCAAATCTAATGGCCTTTTCTCAGTCTTCATCCTTCTTGATCTCTTAGTAAGTTTGGATGCTATCAGTCACTCTCTTGTGGATCCTCTCTTCCCTCTAGGTTTTTGTGATATCTCTCTGTCACAGCTTTCTTCCTACCACTCTTCAGCCTTTTTTTATACCTTCATCCAGGACACATTGGCTCCCTGTAGGTGTCTTGTAAGACTTTACCTTAGGTTCTTTTCTCTCCTCCCCGCATATTATTCTCCTGTGTTTCTGACTTACCTATTATTGTTGAAGATCCCAACTTCCTCACAGTCACCAAAGTTCATAGTCCAGGTATCATCCTGGACTCTTCACTCTCAATGTACATATCCATCCTTCTGCTGTGCCCTGATATTTCTTACTTTCCTAACATCTGTGTAAACCCACCAGTGCCATTCCCTCACAGCTGAACTATTGCAATGGCTTGCTGGCTGGTCTGACTGCTCCATGCTTTTCTCCCTTCTAGTCCCTCTTCATTCATATGTCAAAATGATCTTTACAAGGTGCATATCACACACTCACACACACACACAGAAAGACGGGGGGGGAGAGAGAAAAAGAGAGAGAGAGAGGGAGAGATTTTTTAAGTTTACACAATTTGGCATAACAAAGAATGATAAAGTAGAAGTAGATATAAGGTGTGGAAATGAAACTGGAAATTTGGGTTATTGAATTACTTAGAACAAGAAAAGGAAATATATAAAGGTTAGGGGTGGGATAGAATTCTCTTGGCACATATTAAAATTATTTTTAAATGCATAAAATTACTTTTTTCAGTTTTACATTTTCCTTCTTTTTTAGCTTTGTTGGCTTTATTCAAAATTGAGAGAAGGATGATGAACAAAATGCTGGTAAAGCTAAAGTTAAAAACTCATAGCATCTTCTAAATGAAGGAAGTACAGTTTCTCGGTATCACATAGAACTTTTACCTTCCCCTTCCTCAAAAAAGTGATCATGTGTTAGGGCACAACAATATTGTAAATAAATGGACAAAGGCAGAAGGGACAGATATATCTTTTACACACCAAAGCAGTAATCAGTTCAGACAACACAAACAAAAAACAGAGCTACCTAATTAGAGATTTAAAGATGTGATATACATTTAAAAGCTAGAAAGCTAACAAACAAACCTAAGATACATATAAAAGAAGAGATGTTTAAACATAAAAGTGAAATAAACTGGAAACATTAAAAAACACATAGAAATGCTACATAAAACTAAAAGCTGCTTCTTTGAAAAGACAAAAAAATTATCAACTTTTAGCCATTCAGATAAAAAAAAGACAGAAAATAAAATAGAAATCACATATAAACAAGATGAAATCACAACAGAATTAGATGTAATAAAATTACAAGAATCTACTATATACGATTTTATGTTAACAAAACTGAGAACATAAAAGAAATCGAATACTTTCAGAAACATAAAATACCTAAACAAAAGACCAAACAGAGATCTCAAACAATCCAATCTCAAAAAAAGTAAATAGAACTACCTGCAAAGGAAAATACTTCTAGTCCAGCTGGATTCACAAGATAATTCTATCAGACTTTTAAAGGACAATTAGTACAAATGCTGCACAAATTATTCTCAAATTTGAGAAAGAAAACATCCTACCAGTTCCTTTTATAAGACAAATATAGTCCTAAAACCTAAACTAGAGAATCATAAAGTACAGAAGGAGAATGGTAGACCAATATCATTAATGAATACCAATGTGAAATTTTTAGTAAAACCACATGGAACAGATGATAGCAATTCATCCAAGAAATCATTCATCATGATCAAGTTGAATTTATACCAGTGACGCAAGAATGACTCAACATTAGGAAAACAATCAATGTAATTAATCATGTTAAAAACCAAAGTACCCCAAGCCACATGATTATCTTAATAGATGTAAGGAAAGCCTTTGACAAAATGCAACACACATTTATACTAAAAACACCAAGAAGTATGGACAAAGAGGGACTTTTAAAAAAATAGATCATAGTATCAATCTAAAACCTAAAGCAAACATCATATACTGTATGTTCTAGAAATTTTCCCAATAAATACAGGATTACTGATGTAAGGATTTCAGCTGTCCCTATTTGATTTGATATATTTCCAGATATTTCAAAAGTAGATTTGAAATAGACTACTATTTTTCATAGTTCTACAAAGACAAGCAGTAGCAATAAAACAGTAGAAAAAATTAAGAACACAAAGACAGGTAAAGAGCAGATGAAACTATCCTACTTTTTGAATGATAAAATGGTTTACGTGGAAAATCCGAGAGAAAAAGTAAAGATAATAAAATTGAGGTAAGCAACAGATTTAGTACACTTTAAGCTGCAAAAACACAACAGAAGAAAAATCAATGGCATTTGTATGTAATGAAATTCAAGAGGCAATAATAGAATGTCAGATTCCATTTCAGATAACCACAAAAAAGCACAAAATATCTAGATATCACTCTACCAAAGTGCAGACAAGCCAGGTACAAAAGACTCTTTAAAGAAATGAAGAACAATTTAAATAGATGAATATTCAGTGCTCATGACTGGACTGATCCAATATAATAAAATGGCAATACTGCTAAAGTTATTTTATACTTTCAGTGCTCTACCGGAACTCTGCCAACATTGAATCAATTTGCCCAAGCAGTACTTTAATATAATGCATTTTAATCTCTGTCTTGTTAAAATAAACTAGTTCCTTCTTTGCCAAACAGTATTTGTTTCAATGAGGAAAGACTTTTAAAATTATTTTCATCTTAAATCAAATTTCTCTCATGTAGCAAATTTAATTTGAACAATGGGCTTTATTTTCTATGTATTTTCAGCAGCAATATGTTCAGAGAATAATATAAAACTTATCTGTCACATAGCTGCAAAGTGAAAATACGTATCTGGGTAACTAAAGGCATGTGGTTTTTTTCTGTTTGTTTTGGACACAGTATGAGTGTTTAATGTGAGTTGACTTGCCCTTGAAATAATATGTGGTCTGTTCTTTAATCTTGCAATACAACTTTAAGTCATGGATCTCGGGCAGAACCATAAGGTTTTTTGAGAATAACATCATGGGACCAAAATAAATCACTTTCTACCAGGTGTGGAGAGTTTGCTGGATTGATATGAAGTCTGTTGGTAAAAGAAGCAGTGAAAGATCACATACCACATTTTAATAGTCTAAAGATAACTTCAATACCTTCCTCCATATTCTTTCCCTCTATTAATGCCAATACCAGTTAACTGGCACAAATATTTCAAGCCATAATAGGGGGCATTTCTAGAAGCCTGTTGGCTATCTATACCCATTCAGTCACTACCTGTAAACATTTTACAGCTGTTTTGGGAAATCAATAGTGAGCTAGGTCCACACAAATATAAGTATATACATTGTTCCAATGCATTCTCAACACTTGACATTCTTTAGATTTTTCAGAATACGAGTGAAACCTTTTTCATGTCTGCTTGTCTCCTCCTCTGTTCACTCTATGTCCACTGAGTGACCTCAGTTACGATCCTCCGATGTTGGCAGCTGATCCAGAGGAATATTTGTGTCTTGTGAAAGTGAAAAAACGTTGTCACGATGATATAATGTTACCTCAAAGTGGGACTACAAGATGGAGAATAAGTAACAAGTTCTAAAGGATAGGTTGCGAAGGTTTATCACAATTTCCCTCCAATATAAGATGTCAGGGATAACAATATTTTGGCATTGCAGAGCTTTTATTTTCAAATGAAACCATAAATTAGGCAAGAAAATGGGAATTCTTTCAAAGAACCCGAAGTTCTTAACTTGTTCTTTATATTCTGCTATGTTGCTTTGATGTAAAGAAAAGTCTATAAGGGTTTAAAAGAAAAGCATCCCATGTAATTCCTTGTTTCTCCTTCCTTTCTATATCAGCAGTTACGTACCTTTCCATCATGTAGTCAATCCATTGTATCATAAATGAGCTATGATTCCTAATGTATATACTGGGAGTACTGGTGACTAAAAGGCAAACATTGTGAAGGCTTGTGCAGTGACCCTGGGTAAAACTTGCCCTATTATATAGTTACTGTAAAGCCAATAGGACCATGTTGCCATAGATATAAATACATATTTATATATAAATATACACATGCATACATGTGTGCGTGTGTGTATGTGTGTATATATATATATATATATATATATATATATGTATAGTTATTTATTTAGCTTCTAAATCATGGGGCCTCTATGCAAATAGTAGGACTTGGAGCATGAAGGAGGGATTGTTGAGGATTGCATGTGTTGGCTCTGTTAAGTACAGTCTTCTGGAGCTAGGAAATCCTTCCAATGGGGTGTTTGTTAGGGGTTGGATGACAACAGTATACAACAGGGAGGGATGAGGACAAGGGGAAAAGTGGAGATTGTAAGGCAAGGAATTGTCACATCAAGTATATTACATGCTTCAATAGCCAGGGGCTGATTAGTACAAATCTGAATTTCGAACTAACCAGCCTGAGGCAGATAGTGCACAGTTCAACCCTAGAGATTTAGTTTGATTTTTGTAAAGAGATATTCACACTCATTGTGCAATATAAATATTAAAAAATACCATCCATGTACCTATTGCTGAAGGAAAAAAAAATTCTTATGGCCCTTCACCAAAGACACTCTCCCCTGAAACCTGCTTCAGTTCTTGGAAATCAGGGGTGTGCATCAAAATGCTCGGGCCAGAGGAAAGACAGCAGAAGCCCGAGAAGGAACTGATAGCCTGAGTTTTTTGACTGTGCTTTTTTGAGCCCTATTTTATTTCCTGAAAGTGTATGTTGCAGCACACCTTTGCTGCTCCCCTCACTAATATTATTCTACTGTCAGGTTCCTGGCACAGCAAAGTAGGAAAGAATTTGTCTGTGCTTTGGGCTAGAGCGCTGGGAACTAGGAAATCCTCTTGGTCTGGATTTGTAGCAGTGCTGGGCCATCCTTCATGCTGAAGGTACTATACACTGCTACCCATTATTTTGGCGATTGCTACAGCAGCACAGCATTAGCTGGTGAGGGGCTCAGCTTGATGTGGACAAAAGTGAATCTCTCTTTGTGCCGACACTCTTAGCTCCCTCGTGATGAAAATAGAACCTACTTTAATCTTACTGGAGCTGACGGAAAGATATCTCCTAGACTGCAAGTCAGCATTTGCCCTCACAATTGTTTGGTGAAATCTATTTTTAAAAGTCCATAAATTTCACTACTAGACAAACTAGGCTTCAAAAAATGTTCTCGATAATGTGTTGTCTTTTTTCAGAAGTAAAATTCTTTCCCCTTTTCTATCTATTACCTTAAAAAAAAAGAATCCAAAAAAAAAATATGTCAATGCAAAGGGATATTGTAAAGGGATCCATTCCATTCTCCATACAAAATGGGAGATACCTTTCTACTTATACATCATTCTTTGACTCCTCGGCTGTTTTGTGCTACTAAGTTCTGCCAGTTCTCTAACCGTTTGTGAGTCACATCTGTAGATCACATGAGAATGATCATCTTGGTAAATGCACCATAAAATTTGGAAATCAAAACTAGAATTATCAGTTTTGATTTCCTCTAGAGCTTTGTTCCTTTTCTCATTCAATGGGAGAAGCATTAGGGTGGTTTAGCTGAATGTGTGTGTGGCTAATTAAGGTTTTTAGAACATTGAGCTTAGAGATTTGAGAACAGTTAATGACCTTATCTGCATCCTTAATAGAAACTGATTTGAAGATACAGAAGGAAGCATTGTACTCAAATGTAGCCCTTGTACATTACATGTGCCTCTAGACTTTTGTTCATATTCTTTTTTTCTCTCATGGGGATGCCCTCTCCACTAATTTCTGCCTGTCCAAACCTTTGCTATTTTTCAGTCTCTTCTCATCTATTCCATGAAAATTTCTTTGACTATGCCAAATACCTATACTTTTTCAAACACCTATAACACTTTTTTATTTCAGCCATGGAACCATGCAGTATATTAAGAGGCACTGTGCTAGACTGTGGTAATACAAAGAAAAAAATGGCATAGTGCTTGCCCTCAGAGAACTTATACTCTATAGAGGGATAGAGCATGTACATATATAAATATATGCCAAATATGTAAAAGGTAATTTTTGTAGAGTGGCATTAGCAACTGGAGAAATTAGCAAGGCCTCATGTAGAATGTGCCATTTGAACTAAGCTTTCAAGGATATTATAGATTTTAAGAATCAGAATTAAGCATGTAGTATATGTTAAGTGTAGGACCAACCTCTGCAAAAGACAAAGAAAGACAAATGGAATATTTTGTTCCATGAATATCAAAAAGTCCCATTTGGTAATTGATCATATTTCACTTTTTCTAATGAACCATTATTTGTCCCTTATGTTATGTACTTTAAAAAATGACATCCTATCTCTCTAGTTAGTTCCACCTTCAAATCTTGAACCTTGCCCTATTAACTGCTTCCCTCCCTACTGTCTTCAAATATGTCTCCCTCATCCTTACAACAAAAACAAAACCCTTCACTAAATCCTGCCATTCCATTGTGTTATCATCCTGTGATATTCATTTTTTTAGCCAAACTCTTTGGAAAAATAGTCTACACTCATTGACCCAAATTCCTCTCCTCACAGTCACCAGTCTGGCTTCTGATTTCATCATTTACTTAAAATCACTACCTTCAAAATTTAAAGAAATGTCTTCATTGCCAAATCTCATGATCTTTTCTCTTGCTTTACCTCTCCATTTCATTTGGCACCACTGATTATTCTTTCCTCCTGCATTATCTCTCCTCCTTAGGTTTTTGTGACAATATTTTTTTCCTAGTTTGCCTATTACCTGTCTGATCACTCCTTCTCTGTGGCATCATCTACATCAAGACCCCTGACGGAGGGCATTCTTTTCTCTAGTTACAGTCTCATGATGACTTCATCAGATCTTATCATCTTTATGCAGATGACTCACAAATCTGTACATACAGTCTCAGTATCTCTCCTAATTATCTATCTGTCCTTAATCACTCATTGCCTATTAGACATTTCAAACTATGTCTTTGTGACATCTTAAACTCAACATATCTAAAACTTAGCTCATTATATTGACCCTTTAAACCTTATCCTCCTCCAAACTTCCCTATCTCTGTCAATGACACCCACTATCTTTCCATTGTCCCAGGGTTATTACCTTATCATTTTCCTAGACTTCTCCCACAACGTTTTTCTCACAGGAGCCCTTCTCTCCAATGACAGAGCTACTTACTTAGTTCAGGTATTTACTGCCTCTAACCCTAGCAGCTGCCTTATTGGTCTTCCTGCCCGAGTTCTCTCACTACGTCAGTCCAATATGCACAGTGCTGACCAATTCAATTTTTTAAGTGCAGACCCAAGCATATGTCTCTCCTACTCAAACAACCCCAATGGTCTACCTCTAGTACAAAATTTAAAAATTCCTCTATTTATTCTTATGCAGATAGATAAAGGATATCTTCATGCTGTTTTTCAAATCTCATTAGACGTTACTTCCTCTGTCACGCTCTATGGCCCACTCCTACTGGCCTTGTCTCTGTTCCTCACACATGACACAATCTCCTGTGGTCTTCACACATTTGCACTGACTATCTATCATGGCCAGAATGGACTCTCTCGGGACTACTGCCTCATAAAGGTCTACTCTTTCTATAAGATTCAATTCAATCACCAACTTCTACCTGAAAGACTTCCTGGTACTAATGCCCTCTCTCCCAAATGAACATGTATTTAATATAACATTGTATATGTTTATATTTATTAATTTTAATTTGTATTATCTATGTCTTGATTAGTAGGTGTACCCATTAGACTATAAACTTTTCAGGAATAGGCATTTTTTCACTCTTTCTTCATGTATCTTTAACTTCTAGTACAGATCCTGCCACATAGTGAGAACTTAATAAATACTTTGTGGATTGATTGGCTGTGAGTTCTTGTTTCTTACACTTCTTTGAACATTTTTCTAGCATGGTGCTTTGCTTCTAACTATATATGACACTGTATATTGGTTGATTCATAACAAAATTTACCTGTAGGCTTAATTATTCAGTAAAATAATGTATTAATTACTTAGACATACATACCATTAAAATTTGTAAAACCTTCCCTTTATGAATGATTTCTAGTAATTCACTATAATATTATGGATAATTCACTGTAATACTATGTTTACGGTATTTAAAATGATAAAGTCATTTGCTACTAGAAAATGACATTTTATCTAGAAAGTGGTGAAGATTATATAAAGTATGCCTACAGTACAGAAGTTTATTTAACGTAACATTTGGAGAACTAGAAAATGGAAAGGTTTTCAGTGCATGAATGAACTTACACTACAAACAGATATTGTTTATATAAATACTAGAGTCACACAATCAACTTTCACTAAGGAAAGCCATAAAAGGCTTGAGGCCATAAAAATCAAATGGGAGGTGATTATGAAAGAATTATGAATTTCAACTTGTAATGTTACGTGTACCTAAGTTTAGATTCCCAAAGGGACCAATTTTCTAATATTAAGTGTTCTGGTGCTAAATGGGATGTAGAGAAAAGGACCATACAGATTCAAAATAAAGGCAAAGTGGAATTTCAAATGGGTTCTAGTAATGCTGTAGTCCTAAAAGAATGGGATCTTTCTCTAATCATATGACTTAGGGATGTTCATAAAGTAAAATATTTATGTTATTTAGACCAGAGGGAAAAATGAAAGACAATGAGAATATTTTAATAATGATATTTCTTCTGATGAACCTATGACAGGCATGTCACACACATACAAAGAAAGAAAAAGAATTCGGGAATAATTTTGGTGAAATAAAAAGCAAATACTTGATACTAATCTGCAGTTCACAGAGTCTCATCTTCAGTTGTTTTCAGCTAGTCAATGACTCACCCCTTATGGTTCCTTTTCACTCCACCATACATATCTTAGTTCTACAGAATATTGCCATAGTTGCTAATATTTTAGAACATGCTTGGATCAACGTGGAAAGAAGTGAAATTGGAAAATGACCACATCAAGTTTAAAAGAATAAGACTGGGCTATGTATTTTTCTTCTGTTCTTTGGACAGGCACTGTCTTCTACAAATGGAAAGATTGTAGCTGCAGGCACAATGTGTTTTGAACACCTGACAGTTGATTTTATGAGTAACATCCTTTCCTCAGTTTTTTTTTTTAAGCCTCAAAAGTTCAACTTTCTGTGAACAATGATAGCGTTTTATCCATCAAATTTTATTTAAAGCATTACGGGTACTAATGGTAAGAAGAAAATTAAATACATATCAAAAATGTCTTACAATGCAATTGAAGAGTTGTCCATGTAAATGACTTCAGTCCATGTTGTAAGGATCCTTATGATACTAGACTAGATGATACATATCTGTGGACATGATATGTGTAAAGCCCTCAGGATATAAGAGCTATTTTATGGTGCTTGTATGCCCTGGGAATGTAAGTTTTGTTCTTAAGGCTGAAATGGTCTTGCATAACGATTCTTTTCTGCAAACAGCAACACTAAATGCCCTTTGACATGAAAACTGGCTATCAGAGCCATTATCCTTTATAAATGGGTATGGGAAATGGAATTATGGACATGGAATTTATACCATATATATACATTTTATAAGCTCATTCAATGATGAAGGTTAAAGGTTGGTCGTTATTTCCATCAGAAAAGGTACTGCTCAGTTTTCATAGATATAACAGGAGACATTTAAACATGTATCAAATTGAAATCTACTAGTTGGATTTTTGCCCCCCCCTTGACAAAACAGTGTGAATTTTCTAGTCCATGTCAACCATAAGACATTAAGCAAAATCTATTTTCAGTAATTCAGGATATTTGTTTTCGCCAAAGTCTATGTTTAACAAGTCTTAATTTTATGAGGCTTTTTAGTTGCTGCTAATATTTAGCCTTAGGTCTGTGAACAATTCTTTTTTGGCATTTGGACTGCAATAGGCTATTTTGTTTTTGGTCCTAAGTGGGTTATTTTTTTTGTTGATACTTTTAAATGTCAGTGGCTGATAAAGAAGATCAAGCAGTAGAGCTGGACTCTACAATCTTTGTTGGGCATTAGTTCAGGTACTCTTTCTTTTGAATGTTTTTTATAGAATATAGGCAACTAGTTTGTCTAGTTTCAAATTGTGCAAAATCCTCTTAAATTCTGTGAACTAAATTATATCAGTCTAGTTATCTCATACCTAATTACAAAAATAACTATCAAAGAAAAGGAGTAGCACACTTTCTGACAACCTCCGCATAACTACAAGAGAATAACTAGGATGGAGAGGAGTGTTGAGACCACGCATTTATGATACACAGGAGGAACTAAGGATGCTTGGTCTGGAGAAGAGAAGACATGAAGACGAACATGGTAGTTAACTTTATGTGTTTCAAGATCTGCCCACATTGACAAAGACTGTAAAGCACGTGACTGGAAATACAGTTTGGAAATGACCAGAGGTTACATTTTGGCTTGAGAATATAAGGAAAAACTTGCTAACAATTATAGTTGTCCAAAAAGTATAATACGTGGGCTGTACTGGGAACTATCAACTGGGGTCTTTAAATGGATGCTAGATATATTGACTATAGAAGGAAATTCAGAGATTCCTGACCCTACTTAAATATGCATGTTACAATTAAACACCTCTGTGGCTTTATGGAAATGACTTATCCTCTTTGTGTGACTGAATATGACTTTTTGCACTGTCTGGCTCTAAATGAATGATGCTGGGAACTTAGAAGGAGGTCACTAGTAGATTATGTTAGTGCTTTTTGAAAAGAGGTGTGTTGTTGAACATTTTTATTGATGAATTGGATAAAAGGAATAGATGATGCACAAACTAATTTGCAGAAGACATAAAGCTGGAAAAGAAACATCAGTTCATAAGATTTGGAATCCCCCCAAATTCTCAACAGGCTACAATACAGAGCCACAATCTACAAAAAGGAAGTTTCATAAGAATACATAGTGTGTTACATTTGGTTTTAGAGAATCCTCTTCACAAGTACATGGTAAATGAGACATGGCTAGGCAGTAGATGACTTTAAAAATGTCTAGGGACTGTATAAAGCCGGATGTAAGCTTCATTCTGTGTCACTGGTGTTATAAAGCTAATGCTTTAAGCTTTAAGAGATACAGTTATCAGAATAATGAATCAATAATATTACTCAACTCTGTCATTACCAGACCACATTAGCAGTGTCTTGTTCATTCCTGAGTGTCACAGTTAAGGAAGGACCTTGATAAGATGGAAACATTCTTAGTATGGCAACCAAGACAATGAAGGGTCTGAAGATCATGATATATCAGAATTAGTTGGAACTAATGATGTTTAGCTTCAAGACATTAGGAATGTGATAGCTGTCCAAAGTGTTTGAAGGACTCTCATACAGAAAGAATGAGAGCAGGTTAGTTTTGTTCTGCTTGAGTATGAAAGGCAGAGCTAGCAATAATAGAAGCAGGCAATAAGACAGATTTAAGCTTGGTATCAGGAAAAAAAAACCAACAAAACTTCTGAACAATGAGTGCTATCTAAAAGTGAACTAGGCTACATCAGGAGGCAATGCATTCCCCCTTATTGGATGATTTCAAGCCAAGTCAATAATGCATGACCACTAGCCAGATTTTCTGTGGAAGGGGTTCTTCTCCAGGTATGCATTGTACTAGATGGTCTCTTGAATTCCCTTCCCACTTTTTTAAAAATTCAATTCAATTTTAAGTTTTATATTTGCTTACTTTCCCATCTCCTCCCTCACCCATGCAGAAAACAAGAAATACCAATCTATTACAAAAGTGAAGTCATACAAAATGAATGTCTACATTAGCCATGTTCCTCCCTCTTTGAAAAAAAGAAGGAAAAAAGAGAAAAACGATATGTTTCAATCTGCATTCTCCAGATCACAAGTTGTTATTCTGAGCTCGCTTGGTATTTTTTTTTATCATCTGTTAGATTTATTCATGCCGTTTAGACATAGAGATAGTTTCTTTGTATTCGTTAGCTGTCATGCCTAGTGATGGTATGGTATCAATATGGCTATTGATATTGATCACACTACTTATGCAAAACTCAGTTGATTTTATAAGAATCAGTCAGGTGTAATGACAATAAATTAGATATAACTGCTCAAGCAAACTTTATTCCAATTCTGTTCACTGTGCCTGTCCTATTTTGCAATATTTTAATCACATATAACTTTAAAGTTGCTATATGATGGTGCTGATGCCTTGACCATTTGTATTATCCCATTTACTCTCAAAGTGAGAGTAAGTAATAAATTTATGAAGGTGAAATTTTTGTTAGAAATAAGGAGAAAATTAACTCCCAGACTAGAGAAGATCTGTGAATAATTTGGAGATGCTCCCTAAAATCTTCTCTTCCTTTCCCTTCCCTTTCCCTTCTAGAATGTCTTTTGACTAGGCCAGAAATTGGCCTATAATGGTTCAGACAAAGGACAGAGGCAGACCTCTGCAAGTCTTTCTCAGCTTTATGGTTCTATGGCTAATAATCATTGAAGTTGCTTTGAGTTCTTCAGAAGAAAGCTATGCCATACCACATGTTATCATATCACTATTATGGCTGGGTTTTTTTGGTCTTCATTTGACCTACAATGCAGTAAAGGTACATATTTCTAGGCATTTGTAATTCATGTTTTCATTATTTTGGTATTTCAAAACAAACAAACAAACATATTTTGAAATAGCATGGAAAAAGTGTCATTATGTATGTTAATATGTTTACTACATTTTGTTTTGGGGATTTTGATATGAGAGGCCCTATTGAAATGCAAGAGAGGTTTCCATCATTGATTTTAGTACTAAAAATAAGATGTAGTCATGCTCCCTCCTCCTCCCCTTTTGTGTAATTGTATGATGCAAAGCTAAATAGTAAGAAAAATAGAATGCTAAAAAGCTACCCTGGGTAGATGGCCCAGGCAGTCATGACTATGGAAACCATCCAGTGTGAGAGAGTGAGAGAGATTCAGAGAGAGACAGAGAGAGAGACAGAGAGACACAGAGAGAGAGACAGAGAGAGAGAGAGAAAGACAGAGAGATAGAGAGAAAGAGACAGAGAGAGAAGAGGGAAAAGGAAAGGAAGACAAGAGGAGAGGGAAGGGAAAAGAGACAGACAGATTGACTGTGGAGAGTAAGGGAATTTTTGTTTTCTTTCATGGACAATCCAGAAGATTTTACAGGAGCCAGAGACTAAATTTTTTCCGTGGATAAGACTTCCTGACTCTACACAGACTCTTGCTTCTCATAAAAGGAAGTGATGTCCAAGATGGGTAGTCAGGGACATTTACTTTGTCTTCAAGTTTCATTCCCTTTCACTATCACCCAGCTATTTTTGTTTCTCCCTCTGTTGCTTAGCCCATTCTCTAGTATTCTCTATCTCTGTTGATTTATCTGGGCATTTAAAGGAGTTCCTATCTGAAGTAGGCCAAGAGAATCAGCGAGCTAAGGAAAGTTGAGATATACATCTTCCTGTGAAATAAAACAGCATTCCCTTCAACGTTTATTGATTGAGGAAGCACATGAGGTGCCTTGGTCTTCCATGGTACCTGGTGTTGTTCAGTAGATTCAAAGAAAGGGAGCTCATTTAACCTCACAGCTAAGTTTTGTGCATTTTAAGAGATGACTTTAATCAAAGCAACAAATAGTAATTATACAGGCACTGGGGACTGGGGTATATCATCAATGTCTTTTTTCTGTTTTTGTGTAACCACAGAATTATGATGCAATATGAAGTTTTAAAGGCTTTTCTCTTGCCTTGGTTTTGCATCCCTTTGCACTGATCTTTGGCCTCCCAAGTCCCTCATGACCCGCAATGCCATAGATAGTTTTTCTTGGACCTGGTCCCACGCCTGTTATGCTTCCTAGGGATGATTCTGACTTTTCAAAGTTCTGTTGAATGAATGGAATACTTGTTACAGCGTGGACCCTTGAGACACTATGAAAATGGACTGATCTTAAATAACAAAACATTGTATAATAGTATGGATTGTGTGATGGTGCAGCAAGTATCGCTGCACTATGGTCGTGCTTTCCTAGTGATAGAGAGTAGATGATTCCTTTCTCTTCAACCTCTGTCTTGTGAGAACACTTTCTTTCTGTTATAGACTTAGGGAAAGTAACGATTCTTCCCCTCTCCCCTGCCCCATCATTCCCTGACAAAAAATAAAGGCCCTGACTTTGGAGAGATATGCACTCTAAAATACTGATGGTGAAATTCTAAATTTGTCTAAACAGGAAAATAATTTGGAATTATATAAGAAAAGTTACTAAATCATTGATATCTCTTAACCTAGAGACCATGGTGCTGCTTATATATCAAGGAGGTTGGAGACAGGTTCCATATATACCAAAATATTTATATCATTAATTTTTGGGGTGATTAAAAAATGGAAACTATTTTTTACCACCCCCCAGTAGGAAATGGCAAAACAAAGTGTGCTTTATGAAGAAATATAATAATATTGTCCTTTAAAACTTAGAAAGAGGAGGAATTCATGAAAAATGGTAGATTTCCATGAACTGATGCAGAGTAAAGTAAGCAAAACCAAGAAAACAGTATACATAAAATGCCTATGAGAACATAAATGAAAAGAACCCTGGAAGAAAGTATAATGTGATGTGATTGATGATAATGATCAACCATGTTCCAAAGAAGAATGAGGAACTCTACGCTTCACTGTTCTGGGAATAGGTTAGCCTCTGGCAATGCAAGTCTAATAAGTGATATAAAAAGGTATCATTACAGCTAAATAAATGCATAAGAACAAGAACAGCAGTTTCTAAATGAATACTGGGCCACTGTTGAATTTCTTGAAAATAATCAGGTTGAAAAGACACTGTGGAGCAATGGAAAGAATACTGGATTTGGAGGCAGAGGTCTTGTGTTCAGTTCCTGGCTCTGCTACTTAGTACCTGTGTGGTCTTGGGCAAGTCATTTTGCATCATTGGGACTCAGGTTGCTCACATGAGAAGTGTTGTCCTCTAAAACCCTTTCGAACTCTCAATCCTGTGTTCCCTTCTCTCTGGAAGGAACAGGTCCAAGTAAGAATTCCATAGAGTACTGATTCTGTTGCATTTGAGGAGAGAGAAGAAAGACAGGCTTTGTGAAGGTGCTCGGCACAGTTGATGCCCTCTGTTAAGTGAACATTTCTTTCAATAAAAAGGAAAGAGGCATCTTGGGCTGGGAATCAGGACTCTCGGGCTCGCTGTGCTGTTATCCCTTTGACCTGCTGCCAAGTGTGACTTGGGCTGAGCACTGAAATTCTCTGCTCCAATTTCCTGGTTCATAGAATGGGGCCAGCAGCACATTTAGAGGCATTTACCTCTATTTCACTTGGGTGTATTGTGAAGATTAATGAGATTCATATTTGCAGCATACTTTGATGTTCAGTAAGGATATTATTAATGAAAAGCGAATTTAAGCTCTAAAAGCATTACTGTGAAAACAATAGTGGTGGGAATAGGCAGTACTTATTTTTGTACCTTGATTGCATTTATTTTTAACTGTAGGATCTTTTTCTCAACAAGGAGCATATTACGCAATTTGAAGATGCTGCTGCTGAGGGTGCCACCATTTATAATTATGCTCTTGAGGACAAGAAGGAACTAGGAGCCCTTTTTTACCCTGGATATGCACCCAGAAAGGACCCTTTGTCTTGCAATTTGTGTCCACTGCCTTTTGGTTTGGCGCTCAGCGTCATGGTTTTCATTTGAGTCTTTTTATCTTCCAGTTTTGCTTTGTGGGCTATTCTATTGCATACAGATGCTTCCAATATTTGATTTTTAAGTTGTACCATATTGCTGCACTTTGCGACTCCATTAAGTCAGGTAGTAGTTCTGAAACTGTGTTTTGTGAAGTCCAGATGTTCCAGAAAGTATGACTGGGGCATCTATGAGAACATTAAATCTTACTAATATTTACCCTGTGAAGTATCATACATAAAATTATAAACATACTCATTATGTATGTTGAAATTGCTTTAATTTCTTCTATTTTTATCAAAATCTACTCAATTTTCCTTTATCTCAGAAACAGTCCATTTCTTCAGACTTTTTGGACCAGCATTTATGGAGTCTGTCAATATGCTCAAGCTCAGATGTGTTCTGTGGCTAAATTTATTTGAGTGATGCCTCTATTTCCTTGGTTTCTCCCACTTCCTAACTTGCTTTATTTTTCATGTGGCAACAACAACATTGCAGTGTCACTTGCCTTCTACATTTGCCTTGCCTTCTTGTGCAGTTCAGGAGCAATGTCTGTAGATTTGTTATATTATAACACTTTGTCTATTATCTCTAGTGCTGATTAGTCTAAGTCAAGGGAGGCTGAGTGACTTGTTCACATCTGCACTCAGAGCAAGAAGCAGAGCTTGTGGTAAGAGCTTCAAAGTCCAAATGTTGCACTTTGTAGACCTTGTAACTGTTTAAGAATACCAGGCCTGAGCATTTTACTCTTTATATATTTTTGAGGTAATCAGAGTTAAGTGACTTGCCCAAGGTCATACAGTTAGTATTTGAGACTGGATTTGAACTCAGGTACTCCTATCTTCAGGGTCAGTATATCCTTCATTTTTTTTTCCAAGAATAAGATAATTATTTCATAAATTATTGAATTAAACCAGCTTCACACTATATATGTGTGTGTGTATGTGTGTGTGTGTACTTGTGTAAGAATTGTACCTAAGGCAAGCGTTAAGGAGAGATTTGATGAAAGGTGTAATGATAAGACTTTTTCTTCTCTCATGTTTAGTCATACTGCCGTTCTTATGTCCACAACAAAATTTATACATATCTTTATAGGTAGAACAAAGCAGATGGTAAAAATGGTAGCTCATATATTGAAGACTTTCAGGTACTGCATCTCTTGATTTCTACAGATTTAGAAAGGATCTTGCCATCATTTATTCTTATCCCATCATTTTGTGGATAATGCAACTGAGGGTCTAGGGAGTGACCTGGGCTGGAATTCAATGTCTCAGTTAAAATTCTGGTTACTATCTATGTTATCTTGGATAAATAATTTCATCTCTTCAGAACAGTTTCCTCATCTGTAAACTGAAGGAATTATACTTGTTGATCTCACATTTACTTTCCTGTTCAAGGTACTTATAATCCTATGACTCAATGAATGAAGCAACTCCTGATAAAATATAGATACAAGTTTATATGCAGTTCCTAGGGGAAAGAATGGACCTCAGACCTTGTCTAATTAATATCAAAATTATCACGGTTAAATATGCCCCTTTTGCATAAGGAAATTATCATAAATTCTTTCAGTAATGACAACAATCACTCATTTACATAGTAATAATTTACAAAGAACTTCCCTCATGAAAACCCATCATCCTTCCAATTACCTAAGTCAGAATCACCCTCAACTCTTCCCTCTCCCTTACTCCCCTCCCACGGTGTATCCAAGTGGCTGTGAAATCTAGTCAGCTCTATCTCTACAGCATTTCTCAAATCCATCCCCTTCTCTCTATTCACATGACTACCACCCTGATTTAGGTCTTTGTCTCAATTTCAAAATTAAAATAAAAGATTATTATTATTTTGTGAAAGTTGAGGTGGCTATCACATTGTTTTTGCATGTGATGATGACTGATATACAATGGGTGCCAAAAGCAGTCTGAAAATCAGCCAAGATATACAAGGAGAAAGGGCTCTGTAAGTAAAGTACTTCCTGTAAGTAGGGGGAAAAGAAGATATAGGACAGTCTATCCAGTCCAGTTGACCTTGGACAACCAAATTGACCTAAAAGTAATCTCTATGCTAGAGATGCTGCCATCTCTGTGCCCACTGTGCCCAATTATTTAATTCTTTTTTTCCTTTTCTGATTTGAATACTCGGGCAATTATTTTTTCATAAAAGAGTAATTTGATCACTTTTACCTCCCCAAACCAGAGGTAACATGGAGACTACAAAGTGACCCTTTTATCACCTCTTGTCAGATAGCCCTACTCTTGTCCCTCCAACATGACATTTTGTCTTGTACTCATATGCCTTAGCACAAGCTGTGAAATGCATGCTCTTACCCCTTTCTCCTCTTAGAATCCTTAACTTTCCCCAAAGCTTAGTTCATGTGTTACCTCTTACAGGAAACTTATTCTTATTTCACAGCCTGTCTCTGAACTATATTGGATTTTGTGTCATTTTATTTGTGTATATCTTGTCATATTATGTTCCTTTTAAATTTCTCAGTGGCAGGGAACATTTCTTTCTTTTTTTGTCTGTATATTGTTATCACCTTGCTTAGTGCCAGGCTTGTAGGTGTTTAATAAATGTTTGTTAATGGATTAATTTAAGCAGTCTTATTTTCATCGTTTATTCTGACCCTTTATTTTCTTTGACATTAATCTTCCTGATTTACCTCCATTAGTATCTATGTAGATGTGCTGTAATGTATGGCAACTTTTGTCAGAAAAGGTTCATTATACAAGCCAATGTTATTTGCCAACAGAGTGAATATATACCTACATTTTGTTATTTCAAAAATGCCAGGAAATCCTTGTTTCCTACTCCATCATGCCTCTCCTGAAACCTGGTTTTGATGTTTAAAATTCTGTAGTTGCGAGTTTATTGTTCAGCTTTAAACCTTTGTCTTTATGAAAATAAATTCATCTTTTGGAAAGGGTGACATCTATCACTCATTTATACTTTACTGTGGAATGGGTTTATGACATCCTTTCTTCAGAGCAAGCTTCAGTGAGAGAGGGTAATGGAAAAAGTACCAAGATTTTCTTGGGGTGAGATAGGGTAGAAAGCAAAAAGGTGATATCATCAAGGGGAAAAATACACAAAGAAAAGGTCAAAAGGAGACTGATTTTTTTAATTTGACTAGATCTATTAATTTTTTTTTTCTTGAAGATTTGTCTTGTGGAAAGGCAGGTTAAGGTTATTCCTTCTTGGAGGGGCTTCTCATAATAACTATTTCCTTCCTGACTTAAGTACACATAGTAACAATTCTTACTCCTTTGTTAATTCTTTGTGAAGTCTTCAGAGATCTTTTCTGTTGACCTAAACCAGGACTTGCAATGCAAATGTTCATTATTGCCTTTTGAGACATGTGGTATTGGGCAAAAAATATCTGCCCAACCCTTAAGAGCCCCAATGCAGCAAGGCTTCATTCCCTGTCCAGCATGAGCTGGCTGCAAACATCCCTCAGAGCAAAGGAGCTGTGAGCATCTGCCAGGGAAACATTAGACAATGCAGTATCATCAGCATAATAGATTGTGATTCATTATTAGTAAGATTATATGTAATTCTTCTCATCTTGATGTTTCCACCTCTGGCTCTTTCCTTCTCTATTATTTTATTTTCTTTGTTTGGCAGCTAGGTGGTACAGTGGATAGAGCACCAGAGCAGGAGTCAGGAGGACTTGAGTTCAAATCTCACCTCAGATACTTGTCATTCACTAGCTGTGTGACCTTGGGCAAGTCACTTAACCCCAATTGCCTCATTCTGGGCCATCTCCAGTCATCCTGATGAATATCTGGTCACCGAATTCAGATGACTCTGGAGGAGAAGTGAGGCTGGTGATCTGCACAGCCCTCCCTCACTCAAAACAAAGTCAAGTACAAGTCATGTCATTACTTCTCTGATGGCGTGGTCTTCTTCAACAATGAAGGATGAACACACACATTTTTTTTGTTTACTTCTCTTCTTTACCAGCATGATGGGGGGAGGGAATGGGGGAAATGTCTATAAGTTATACCTCATAATTACTAGTGAACAGAACTGTGGATGGATAACTCTTGCTGCATGATAACTGTTTTCCATTATTTGAAGGACTACCAAATGAAAGGGGATGAAGGTAGTGGAGGGTTCTCCACATATGGTACTTGGCATATGGAAAGAGGTTGGAGAAACTGGTGCTTTTTAACCTCAAGGTAACAAACATGACTTAAGGAGGACAAGATAGCTATCTTCAAGTATTTGAAAGGCTCTCAGTATGGAATAATTATTAGATTCATTCTCCTGATCCCCAGAGGACAGAACTAGATGCAATGAGTGAAAATTTTAGAAAGGCAAATTTTAACTCAATATAACAAAACTTCTTACCAATTAGAGATGTGCAAAGGTATAATGCCTGGGGGAGGGGGGTGGCAGTTTGTTCTTCCTCAATGTGAGTCTCCAAGGGAAGGCTGAATGACCATTTATTCAGCAGTAGTAGTGGAGATTCTTGCTCATCTAGTGGTTGGACTAAAGGGTCTCTAATAGTTCTACCATTGCTGAGATTTTGATTCTTTGACCTGTCAGGAGTAATCCAGAAGTTATTCCGGTTTTGGTTAGGTGGTTGGACTCAATTTCTAATCTTCCCAACTCTTTTCTATTTTCATGATTATCCAATTTAGATTCATTCTGTCTTATGTTCTTCTCCATCGTTCCCCCCATTGCTTTGGGGACTGAGTGGGGAGAGGAGTGACATCTTTCATACTTAAAATCTATAGTACTTTCTGTCTTCCATTGGTCAGCAAGGAGCCTCTTTTCCATTCTATATATATATATATATATATATATATATATATATATATACTTTCTCCCTCCCCCCAAATTGTTCAGTGCCACAGTGAAAATACATAACCATATGTATAGTTGACTAAGGTCTTATTATGTACCCAATACTATGAAAGGAGGGCATGATTTTTACCTGCGAGACTTTGTAGGTTCATTGGGGAAACAGTTCTTATACACAAAAAACGACTTAAGAAGAGCACTAGGTAACACATAATCAGTTGCTAAGTGGAATGTAGTTGAATGCTGACATATATGGCACAGATATAAAACGATGTGGACTCTTAAGAATGGGTAACAGGTTCACCTTTATATAAACATGATTTATTTAATATATTTTTCTGTCTATGTCTTTCTCATGATCTCTCATTCTGTTTCATTTGTCCTGCTGTTATCTCGCTAAATCACTCCACCTTTCAATTGACTAAGTATCAATTTTTCCTTCAACAGAGGTTTTTTTTTCCTTCTAGAAAATTACTTCAGCAGGAGAGAAGAGGTCTGTGTTCTAGGCATCCCTCTACCACTAATTAATTGAATGATCTTGATGTAATTAATTACTTAACCTTTCTGGGCTTTTCTCAAATGAGGAAATAAATAATATTTTCCTTCCCTAGAAGAGATGATATTTTAAGTTTCCTTCCAGGTTGTAAGGTTCACAAATCTAGAAAACTAGATTCATAAAACCTTCCATCTTGCTACATAACTAAGTCTAGGTCAGTTCTTTTTAACTGAATCCATTCTGATTCCTTCCATCGTAGTATGATAGTATGCTATCTCTGATCAAACTTTTCTTCTCTGAAACAATTTCTTAATATTTAATTGACCCAATTTTAAGTTCTTAGCATCTATATGTCTCTTCCCAATAACTGCTCTGTAACTTTGCTGTCCACCATATTTCTTCTTTCTTGTTTTGAGTCCCCCCTCCTGTTTTCTTCTCTCCTCTTTTTCCTTTTTTTCATCATTTGATCTCTTTTTTTTGTTCTTTACTTTCTTGCCTAGATTATCATGCCCCTTCCTAACTATTTTTTTCTCCTCCACTTTATCATTAACTTCTCTCAGGGTCCCAGGTTCTCTACGATTGCACTTTGTATAATGTATGTCACATATATTTGCAAAATTAACTAATTGTAGTGGAGACATGGAGTTCTGGCACCTGAGCCAGTTCAGAAGGGGCCTCCCCTCCTGAAACAGCAGCAGCCACACCAGACTCCTTTTCACCAGTCTGTGGGGCGGATGGGGGGAGTGTGGGAAATTCCTTGTAACCCAGCCACATCTGCCCCTCATTGGATTGTGAACTAACAGAGGCCATGGCAACGGAAATACCACAGGATCCTCTGGATAAGCACATTCTAGGCTGTACTGTGAGTGTGCTACACTATCTAAGTCAGAGTTCAGCTGAAGGGCAGCAGTATAGCCAGAAAGTCATGTGGCTCTCATGTTGGTTAGTATGTCACTTTGAACAGCTCTTATCTGATATTATTATGACTAACCCAGTGCTGACAGCATGGAACAGATTATAAGAGCCATGTGATGATTATTTAAGGCATCACTGAGTACAACATGGAACTGATATTAACCCATTCATTCCAGGATCTCTTTCTGCATTATTTAACCCAATGGGGGCTTGAAACTAGGATGTAGGACTGAGAGGGAAGTAGACAAAAAATGAGAAAGGCTATTGAATCCTTATGACTCCTATTATTTCCCATTAAGAAGTGATTTATTTTTGATAACCTTGCTTGCAATATATGTTGCTCCACATATAAAGAAATAAAATCAATTTTGACAGTTGTTTGTATTTCATTTTTCCTTACCCTTGTACTGATAAACTCCTGATGTCTTTAATTTTTTTTTTTTTTAGCTTTTTGTTCTGGTTGATCTTTAAGCTATGAGAGAATTTCACTGAAGGCATAGCTAGAGAAATAGACTTCAGTGTTGTACTTAAATGTCAACAGTGAGAAGGCAATACTCTTGAAGACTGACATACTGAATGGGGCAAGGAAAACACAAGTAATGCTATATTCATTATTTATATGCTGCTGTAAGTATACACGGAATGGTACAATGAGTTTACAGCAGCATAAGAGCTATAATAAATACCAAAAATAAAATGAAGAGCAACTTTTTCAGGAGACAAGTGATTTGTTCTGACGTGAGTAGCTTGCTCAGGAAAGTTTCCTTTCCTCTTACCTTTTTTTAATGGTATCTTTACTTTTTTATTTAAGATGAATTCAAACCTGATATGGGGACTTAAAAATTAAACAGAAACAGACACTTTAATGCAAAGACTGCAGCACACGATCGTGTTCGTTTCAAATGCTTTGATATGTGAATAATTTCGAATGTCAAGCAAAATTCTTCAAACTAGTGGAGTATTAGCGAAAAAGAAATATTATACATGTTTTTTAAGCGTTTGTTTTGTAAATGTGCGTCTGTGTGCATATACACTGAAGCAGAACACAATAGGCTAAACACAAGGCCCTGAACTGCAGACATCTCCAGGCTGGCTGACTTACCGTTGTGAAGCTCGGCAGTGGCCAGTGATTGGAAGGCATTACTCATCACTGAGCAATTCAAGGTGCCCCCTCCTCAGGAACTGGGGGTAGAGCTTCCTTTGGCCAGCTGGGGACCTCAACTATTGTTTTTCTTTTCCCATTCAGGAATTGTCCACATAGTGTCGCTGCTGCAGGAGAGCCTGAAAATACTGGATCATTTTCTGCCCTTCTCCTCCTCCTTCCATTTCTTTCTTCTCTTAAAGAAGAATGTGCTGTTAGTATAATAGAGGAACCCTGCTATGTAACACATAACATTATGATGAGCAAACACCAAGAAGCGCGGAGCATTTTAAATTGTATCTATTTATTGATTAATCTCCTTCAGTTGTATTGACACTATAATGTTAAATATTATGGATATTATCAAATGATAGGGCTGTTCTTTGACGTAAAATGCCTATGATGGACTCAGTTGAGGTTGGAAAGTTTCTCAAAATTGAGATAAAAATCACTTTTATTTCAGAGAATGGTATGTGTTTTCCAGCTTCCTGATGAATATAGAGAAGAAATAAAAATAAAATTCCAATCGTTTTCATTTATTGAAATAATAGATGGAAATCAAGTATATTTTAAAACATGTATGCTATGTATGTTTATACATACACACACACACATAAATGGAGAAGGTCCTTCAGAATATGTTCTATGTTCCTTTGGTAGGTGAATGTCTAGTGTAAATGAGAGCTTACATAATTTATGCTGTCTTTTTTTGCAACTTATTCTTGTTAAGAAACTACACTTAAAACTTCTTGGCAATAACCTTTTACTTCTATTGATGTGTTAATAGAGCTAAGTGATGATTTGTACCACCAATAGTTTTTTGAAGGTGTTTTTGCCCTTGCTCCAAAGTCATGCTCTAATCTTATGTGAAAAATAATATATGCCCTCACTTATAGCTTCTCATTCCCATACCCCAGAGAAAATCAAACTCAGGAACCCTTTCATCTGCTTACTTGACTAAGTACAGTATTTTTTCAGTCATGTCCTCCCCTTCATGACCCCATTTGGGGTTTTCTTGGCAAAGATTCCACAGTGATTTGCCATTTCCTCCTCCGGCTAATTTTACAGGTGAGGAACTGAAGAAAACAGAGTTAAGAGACTTGCTCAGGGCCACCCAGCTACTAAGTGTCTGAGGCTGGATTTGAATTCGAGAAGACAAGTCTTCCTTTCTCCAAGCCCAACACTGTACCACCTCACTTGCCCTCTGACTATGTTTTAGGTCAATTCTTTTAAAATGAACGCATTCTCTTTCTTCTTGTCATTCTCAAAATACATTCCATTCACTGCTTCATCCTTTTAGGAAACGTTTTGTCCTAAATCTGTTTTTATTTTGAGTGGCACTTGCAAACTACAGTCTAGCATGAAGCAGATGTATTCATTTAATAGTTTAATTTGATGACTCCTTTAAGAGGTTTTATAATCTTTATATATTACCATTGGGTTTGAAATTTTATGCTCCTTTAAGAGGTGTATTACCTTCATCAGATGTTTTCATTTTAAGCTGTTGACTTATAAACACAATGGCCTGCCAGGGATTGGTGTGCAGAAAATTTATTTGCTTACAGATTTATTCTTCAATTCATTTTTTATTTGGTATACGAGTGCACTGAGGAACAGAGATGATTGATAATGAATGTTTATTAGTAAAATGAAACTTTTCAGTGGTTAAAATAATTTTTTTCCTCTAGCTGAAAATGTCTCTGTGACAGATCACTAATATTGAGAGAACACTTAGGAAAGTTAATTAAAAATTAAATGTTCTGAGACTCATATTCAGCCATGTGGGTTAATATTTTGGAGATTAAAAAAAAACAACAACATCATGCATGTATTTTTTTCTATGGGTACTGGTCAACATATTCTTTACACACCCAGTCATTCCACCAGTTCGTCCTATTGAAATGATAGCGTGTATTACTTGCTATTGACCCATTATTAATATACACCTCATGAATTTTTACCTTCTAAATCCATTGTACCTCTCAAAGAAACAGTAAGGAAGGAGTGACCACCCTCCATCTATTGAACACAGTAGTAGGAATGCAGTAAGAGGGCCCTGCAATGAAAATAGCTTATGTAATCAGTGGAATATAAATGGCAACACCACCGTGGCTGCTCCTTTTCTGAGGATGGAAAGGGGAAGAATTCCTTGACCAGCCATATGACCAGGCGCTATCTGACAAAGATGCTTACATTTTTTGCCCTTGGCTGGGTGAATGTAGCATGGAAATTTGCATATGCCGGAGGTAAACTGTTTCCAGTGTCTTGTGACCGAATTCTTGTCTGAGGAAAGAAACTCAATAAAGGTCCATTCTTTTAGCGTGTGCATTAGAAATATGCACAATGATTGGAAGCATTAAGGAAATGTCTTCTCATGATATCTCTAATATCCTTTGAAAATAGAGTGAGACCCCCCTCTTCTTTTTAGGTCGGAGAGAGGGAGATGAAAACAGAAGCTCCAGTTCCAGTAAGGAGAGGTGCCTTAGAGATTTAAGTACTGGTTTGTTTAGAGCCTGGTTGGAGTCCAACCTGTTTTGCAGCATGAAAATGAGTTTGATGGTGTCAGGTCAATTCTCCTGTGACTGATAATCCTCATCATAAAACTACTGTAAATGATTCAGCATGCTTTGGTATTAATTCTAGCTTGTGCCCAGGAGAGGCCAGAACTGAGCTAGTATTGCAGTTGAATTGCCCTTGCTTCGGAGACTCAGAAAAGGTAACTCTCCTAGTAAAGGCCAGAATTTCTAGCTAATCCAGTAAGGAAATTTCCTGACCTCCCTTTGCACCTTGGATTGCCTTTATACCAGAGAGAAATATTTTCCTCTGTCAAAATCAGAGTTAATGAGAATGTTTGAAGGGGATGTTAAGGGGAATGATGTTTGTTTGGGGGGTTGGGAGAGGAGAAATAGCAGCAAATTATTTTGAAAGTGAAATTTTAGTCCATTTTATTAACTGTAAATGCTCCTAAGTATTATGCAAGAAGAACTGTATTTTTTTTTCTAAGAAATTGTCCGTTTGTGGAAAAGGAAAAGAATTATAGTGCTTTCCACTACCAACTGCTATCTTAATCTAATCTCTCACCTTACTTCAGGAGTATTTCTTTACCTCACAGAAATGCTTAATTGATAGGGGGAAGTACTCTATTTTTTTAATCAAAATATTAATAATTTTATTATTTTTAAAAGCATAGTAACAAGAGGCATAGAAGAGAAGAAGAATTTAAGGAAACCAGAAAACAAAAAAAAGAAAGAAAGAAGGGAAGAAAGAAGGAAGGAAGGAAGGAAGGAAGGAAGGGAGGAAGGGAGGAAGGAAGGAAGGAAGGAAGGAAGGAAGGAAGGAAGGAAGGAAGGAAGGAAGGAAGGAAGGAAGGAAGAAAGAAAGGAAGGAAGGAAAGAAAGAGAAAGAAAGAAAGAAAGAAAGAAAGAAAGAAAGAAAGAAAGAAAGAAAGAAAGAAAGAAAGAAAGAAAGAAAGAAAGAAAGATAGAAAGAAAGAAAGAAAGAGAGAGAAAACAGAATAAATCTCCAGGGAAAAGTCAAGAATGAGAAAAGACAACTTTTAGCTGATAAAATATTCTCTGTCTTCCTGTCCAGCTTCCTTGGACCTTGTACTCTTGTCCCCTACTTGAAATGGCAGAGAGGTGTCAGTGATAGATCATCCTGTCATGGAATAGTACAAACTTAAGTAAATTTCAAGCAGAAATCAGAGTAGGTACAGTAAGAATAATGAAGGCCAGTAGGAAGTTTCCAGTAGAGTTTAGATATTTCCCCTTTTTAAGTCACAGGATTCCATTCATGTTCATTCATAGATGAAAAATGAATTGGGCATTTTTCATTGATGCCTTCTGTTGTGTTCATCAGGGAAAAACAAAATACTGACAAGGACCAGTACTGATGATACGACATGAGTATATCTAGGTTATTATGATCTTTTCTCTGCAGCCTTTAAATATCTTTTTTTTGTACACCAGGAACCTTAAATGAAAATGAAGTAACTGAACTAACAAAACTAATCCCCTTAAAATGTGACACAGTTTAAATGATCTAGTAATTAAAGAAATCTGCTTAATTGCATTTATAGGGAGAGAAACATGGTGAAGGGGATATTCCATAACTCAGTTATTCACCATACAAGTTTGAACACCAGATATCTCTACGAGCCTATCAAAGCTTTAGCAAGAATTAGTGGAGTTGTCTGAGATACACTTTTCCATCTTTGGTGAGATATTGTGTTGAGAGAACTCTGTTATCATCGTTACCAAAACCGATTCTTATATCATTCCCAATCATTAGCTAGTAGGCAAGCCATGATCAAGCATTTTTAATATCATCTGTAGGGCATGAATGAATAACATGTTTTGCCTACCTTGTAGAATTCTCTTTTCCTTCTAAGAGTAGAAAAATGTTTAATTTTTTAAAAATTCTTAAAATTATTTTTTTCCCTTGAAGACAAAGCCTTATTTACTTTCAGTAGGTTCTTAACTGTTTACAGGTAAATTCCAAAGAAGCACCACACAAAATGTGCTTATCTCTTTAACTCCTCTACTCCCAGCAGCCTTTGCTTTATGAAGGCTAAGCATTATTAGATACTTCTGTTTTGACTGGGGAAATGTTAAACAATGAAGGGTGCAGTGTGCATCCAGGGCTTTATAAGTGCCTGAGTCTATGGACCCTGTTGTATGTTCTATAATGTTTTTGTTGACAGGCATCAGAATAAAATTAACCCTGGACTCAAAATAAGAATAGTGAATGAAGTAAAGAATATGATTTCTTTAAAAGTACAGGCTGTACCCCCCTACAATCACTTGTCTCAAAGGGATTTTCTCTGAAGTATGATTACCAGGCTTATACGCATACCAGTGCCACTTGGTTATCTGAGGACAAGACCATGGTTGTTTACAATTTCCTAAGAGTACAAAGTCTTTAAGAGTTTAATTGT
The DNA here is from genome assembly GCA_023548195.1 of Bettongia penicillata ogilbyi. NCBI lineage: Eukaryota > Metazoa > Chordata > Mammalia > Diprotodontia > Potoroidae > Bettongia > Bettongia penicillata. The sequence continues at coordinate 8,386,819 of JAJHZJ010000378.1, read as the reverse complement.
TAATGCACTCTGAAAGATAAAAGGTAGCCATATCCCTCGGAAGCATAGGGCAAGTGTAGCAGTGTGGAACTGGTTATTTGTAGCTGTGTAGCTTTCCAATCCTCTATCTAGTACTATCCTGAGGATTTCCTATTGAGTCTAGTAGTAGGAGAGGGGAAAAAACCCTAGACATTTTGGGGGTGAGAAAGGCTGCTGAGTGCTCTGTGGTATGTGTGCGTATGTGCGTACACACACACACACACACACACACACACACACACACACACACACACACACACACACACTGTACTATTTACTTGACGGACTCACCCAGGTTGTATCCCATGACCTGTGTTCCTTTATAGAGACAGATCTGGCTAGGACAAGCTTCATATTGCCAGGTCTGGTTTGATCTGTGGGAGGATCCCCTTTGTTTTACCTGAACTACAGCTAGTTCCAGTTTTTGATTATTTAGATAAGATGAACAACAGGAACTTTTCCGCACAAAATAGAATATTTCAGCACCCGGATTCCTTCTCTGCTTTCATATAGGTCCACCACCAAGTAGCCAATAGCATGGAAAAGTAATGTTCCTTTGGAATTATATGAAAGATTTCCAGTACTATGGTGGTAGAATTTGGAATTGGAATGGGAGTTAAAAGACAAAAGAGTGATGGTTAGAGGGCTGTAAATTGAAATAGAGAAACTGATTTGTGTTTCAGGGAAAATTAAAGGGGGCTTAGATTCCTTGGCAGTATCTATACTCAGAATATCAAGATATGCAGAAAAGATTCCAATTTTGAAAATTTTTATCTGAATTGAGGGAAATGAAATTTTTCCAGATACATGTTCTGTAGGGATAAATTATTTCAAAGATCTTAGATCACATGTACCTCTACCATGCAAGTCAAGGCACTGCCTGACCAATTTTATAGAATCTTAGAACATAGAACTAGAAGAGAGTATGAAAAATGTTTAGTTCAACACTCTCATTTTCAAACTGAAGAAACTAAGCCCAGAGAAGATAAGTGACTTCCTCAGCATCATGTAGGTGACTGAATGAATATTTAAACTCAGTGTGCATTCTACTGGAATTGTGGATTTTAGTAACATAGACGATGGTAAGGGGAGACATAGCGAATATCAGTAAACACAAGACAAGCCTTCTGACTTCAGAGGATAAACAAACTATGATCACGAGGGTTAGACATGTTTAATATTGATGTTATTGATTTTTAATAACTGATTAATGTAGATCACAGGAAGCAGAAACTTTAAAAAAAAGCTACTAGAACATTGAATTCATCACCTGTCAAAAGTACAAGGTAGAGGCTCAATGATGTTTGATTCCAGCCAAAACAATTATAGTTGTGATGCCTCTTTAAATCATTTATATTTAAATCAAAATATTTAATTTTTGCTTATTAAAATAAATTCACTCTTTATTTACTCAGAGGCAGCCAGGTGGCACATTAGCTAGAGTGCCAGACCTAAAGTCGGAAAAACCTGAGTTCAAATCTCAGCTCAGACACAAGTTGTGTGACCTTGGACAAGTCACTTAGCTTCTATTTGTGTCAGTTTCCTTAACTGTCAAATGAGGATAATAATAGCCTCTACCTCTTAGGGTTATTGTGAAGATCAAATGAGATAGTATTTATAAAGCACTCAGCATAGTACCTGGCACATTGAAGACACTATATAAATGCTAGCTATTGTTATCATTAAATGTATAAAAATATTTGTTAAAAATAAATATGCAGTCTTTAGACATTTGTAAGTTTCTGCATGTTATTCTCCTTGCTCAGTTAAAAGCACAGTGACTTCATTTACATTTATTTCTATATGGGTTTTATGGGTTAAATACAGCAACTCTCTGTTTTTGTTCACTTATTCTTTTCTAAATCCATTCTCTCTCCGTGGTTCTTGCTTTTAAAAAAGATCCTCCTTTATATTTTCTTTAAACTATTTCATAGGAGAGGGATATCTTGTTAGTATTTGCTTTAATGTGCTGACTTAATTCTCATAATGATTCCCAGGTCATGTATTTTTTCTTTTTAGTCTACCTACCTTTTACTTACCTACCCCGCTAAGCTATTTCATCTACTCATGAAAAGGAAGCACATTCTATCAATAAACATTTTCATCTGGGGCTCCTGACCAATTAATATAAAACCTATCAATTCACTTCCCATTTTTCTATGAGTAAGTATATATGCTTTTATTAAGACCAAAGGATGATGAGAGAATAATTCTCCTATTATTAGATGCTTAAAGAATAAGTGAAAGTTTTTATAAGATGAGAAAATATTTCCAACTTTATAAACCATGCTGGAAACATGACTTCTAAAAGTCAAATTAGTGAGTATAAATTCAGCTACTCATACATCTTCAATTAAGCTCAATTCTGTGTGAAATATGAAGGCTCATGAGTTACTGCTGTATCTCAATACCTGCCCTCAGAAAACTTACATTCTTGTTGACAAGATAAGAGGAACACAGACAGCAATGTATAATCGAGTGCTGCATCATGTGGTGAATACAGCAAACATCATAAGAGTTGAGAGGAAAAAGATATTTATATGACCTGGAAAAGGGGGAAGGATAAGCTAGCCTTGTAGATGCAGAGGGTATAGGGAGGGAGAAGGCAGAAGTCTTGTAAATAGGGGGAATGATGTGAACAAAGGCACAGAGGCAAAAATTACCATGATACTATGATATAGATATATGCACACATACATATATATGTATATAGAGATCTTCACGTACACACACACACACACACACACACACACACACACACCAAAGAGACCAGACTGCTTGGAATTAAGTGTTTCTTTTGGAGTAGTGGGAGGTCCGGATGGATAAGCCTTATCCTCAGAGGGCTTTAAAATCACTGGTAATGCCAACCCATTTTAATTGGACATGGGATGTTTGTTTATATTTCTATTTTGGGCTTTATATACAACTTATTAAAACTTCAGTAGTATGAGTCTCCTGAGTAGATTTCATGGAAGAGTTACAGTAATGGCTGACTCAGAGAGGTTAAAGGCCAGGACTTTAGACACTGGAATCATCCAGTCTACACTGGGACCCATGCCAAGCAGTACATCTGCTATATATGTCAAAGAATAAACCAACATAGTCTATAAAATTGGTATCAGCAGGGCCCCCATGTTTCTAGCAATGAACATTTGCTCTGAGTCATGAAATTAATTGAGAAAATTTATTATAAAAGAAAGGAGCATCAGTTTTAATTTACTTGGCTTTCATGCATTTGAATATCTTTGCTACATCTCACCCCCTAGAACTAAAATGGCAGGTTTTATTTTCAGTAAATGAGCTGGTACTTCTGTTTTCATTACAATTTACATTTAGCTAAATTGAGGACTCCTTGAGGTCAGGAGGTTATATCTTAAGATTCTTTGTCTTCCTTGGCCCACAGCATCAAGCACAGTGCCTTGCACGTGGTAAATCCTTAATAACTACTTCTTATTTCATTAAGTCAACAGGTTTAACATTCACCAAATATTTATTTTAAAAGAACTATCCAGGAAGGTGGACAATATTACCCTAGTCATGTAGGCAGCATTACAGCTAATGTGTTAGCTGTCATCTGGGCCTTTAGATCATGCCATATAAGGGCTGATTGAAGGAATTAGGCAGATTTAGCCAGTAGAAGAGAAGTCGGGGAACATAATAGCTAGCTTCAGGTAGTTGAAGAGCTGTCATGTGCAGGAAAGGATTAGACTTGTTCTGAGCAGTTCCAGAGGGCAGAATTAGGAACAATGGGTAGAGTTTCTAAAGAGACAATTTAGACTTATGGTAAGGAAAAACATACTCTTAATTAGAGCTATCTGAAAAGGTGGTGCATAATCTCAGGGAGTACTTGATTTGCCCTTCCTGGAGGTCTCTGAGCAGAAGCTGAATGGCCATTTGTCAGATATGTTGACTTATTTATCATGTTGCATTATTCACGATTTATCATGCTGGGTTATTTTTCAGGTGTGCGTAGAACTAGATAGTCTCTGGGGCTCTGTGGAACTCTAAGATTTTGTGAATTAGTCATTCATGATGGATAATCATCGTGTTTATTCCCCTTAATGGCATCATACTTAAAAAGCACAAGGAATCCTAGATGGGAATGGAATTTCTAGCGATCTGTTAAGAGCAGTAAATAATGAGTCTTCCAAAGGCTTTACAATAAAATTTGGGTGCTTAGATGAGGCTTATTTGAACCTGTCTTTGTTCTGCAACATCCACTTTGTTGTGTCTGATTTTCCCCCTCAAATTCTTTCCAATATTGTCTAGCCATGTTTTTCGCTCACCGAAGATTCCTGGTCCCTAACTATAGCTTCTGCTTTTGACCTCCTCAAAATTGGTTTGGTTTGTGATTGGTTGTAATTGCTACCCTCCCCGCCCAGTCTCTTACTCTCTCTCCACCCCTCCTTCTCCTTCTTCTTGGTGTTGCACTGACATAGGAATATAGGAATATATGTGGGCAGGAGTTTATCTGCTGAGTAATTTCAACATTGTACGGAATTTGATGTAATGAATAATTTTTATTGGTACTATTATATATAATTTATGATCACCATAATAGTGACATTTATATAACACTTTAAGGTTTTCAAAGTGCTTTACATATATTATTTCATTTCATCCTCACAATACTCCTGTGAGATAATGGGTACTGTTAGAATTATATATAATGATTTTCATTAAAAACTTATTTTGTTTATGTGTGTATATATATATATATACATATATATATAGACACATATACATACACACATGTATATAGCCTTTAGTTTTAGGTATATTTAGGAAAAATAAAAAATTGTTCTAGCATAGTCCAAGCCTATGTACTGAAAAGTAGGTTACTAAAAGAATACTTATTGATTAAGTACCCATCTGTCTGTACTGGATTCAGGTTGTAACCTCTTGCTTTCTAATATGGTGGTCAGACTTTAATTATAATACCAGAGAAAATAAAGCAAGTTCTTGTGGCTTTGAATATTATTAAGGGGGTTATGTAGCAGCTTTTAGGAAAGGATTTCCCTCCATTAAAATGCCCACAATCTTTGCTTTTGCTTTTTGGATTGGACTCCTTGCCTTTTAGTGTCTCTCTTTTCTAATCTGTCCTAGACATGCTGTCAAAAATAATCTTCCAGAAACACAGGTCTGACCATGTCACTTCCTTCCCTCAAAACCTTCAGAAGTTCTTACTTCTGGTAGGTTAAAATATAGACTCTTCAGTCCACATTTCAGTCCCTTTTCAGCATAGCTTCAACAAGTTTCGTTTCATGTAACTCCCCTTCATGAAATAAAAATCATCCAAGTATCATTTTGTTTGCATTTCCCTTTTTCTTAGAAGCTGAGCAGTAACCCCTCAAATAAAATTTAAAGTCTTGATCATAGCCTTTAGGGCATCTTACTAATTGGATGTCCTTTACTTGAACGCCCTTCTGTGGTATAGCCGAGAATATTGGACTTAGAGCTAGAAGACTTAAGTTGAAGTTTTACCTCAATTGCATACAAAGGCTCTTGTCCATAGAAATCATTCTACAAATATTGTACTTCACTGCCCTTCATGTCACTGAATCCCTAGCCAAATAAACAGATATTTATTAAGTACCTGCCACATTCAAGGCTTGGTGCTAATTCTCTGGAAATATTAACAGAATAAAATAAAGTGTACTTTCCCTCAAGAAACTTATATTCTACTGAGGGTTATATCATGCAAATAATTATAATGCAAGGGAAATTAAGATGAGAAAACAAAATCACGTATTCATAATGGAGGATAATACTTGTACAATTTTGTTGTGAAGATCTAATAGAAAATTCATTTAAAGGCCTTTGTAAATGTTAAAATGCAATATGATATCACTTGCTCAAAGATGAACATTCTCATACCTAATCATACCCTTCACATTCCAGGGTTTCCAAATTCCTGTAGATTATCAACAAAACCCCATTCCCCATCCCCTACCACTTGATTCTTCATTTCTGTTGACCTCAATGCTCCTGTCCCAAATTTTCATCCTAACTCCACTCAGCTTTTCCCCTTTGCTCTTGTAAATACAAATCTTCTTTCATCTTAATCTTTTCCTTTCCCACTCCTTCCATCTACTAGCTATTAATGAATTCTGGCATCCTTTGATGGCCCACCCTCCTTTGCTACCCTTTCTAGTCTTAGCTGAACCTCCACTTATTCTTTTCCACTGTAGTGGTCAAAGTAGGAGTGTTAGAATATTCCTTTCTCCTCATTACCTTTTCCAGTTTCTCCCTCTACCTTCATCACTCAGCACTCTCTCTTGTTGAAATTCATATTATTCATATCTGCCACTCATTCAAAATTCTGATGGCTGTTGTTTATAGACCCTCCTAGATCATTCCTCTTCTTTCTTCAATTAATTCATTACCTGGCTCGCAATTTCTCTCTCTTCCTCAACTCTGGCTTTATATCAACTCTTCCCTCAAATACCCTTACCACCCACTTCCTCAACCTAGTCATCTTCCATGGGCCACTCCTCCACCCTATCTTAGCCACACAAAAAGATGGCCATACCCTTGATTTGGGCATTGCCTAAAAAGGTACCATCTCTATCATGAAGAATTCCAAAATCCCTTTACCCAACCATAATCTACCAGTTTTTCTCCTCTTCTTCCCTTACAAAACCCTACTCTTTGTCCCCATTGTGACCTCCAATATCGTCACTCTATCAGTTTTCTCCCCAGACATCTCTCCTGCATTAGCCACTCTCTCCTTTTCTCCCCATTTTGACTCCTTGGTAAACTAATTCAACTCTATTGTCCTCCTCTCTTGAATCCCTAGCATAGGGATGGAAAACCTATATGCGGCTCTCTAGGTCCTCAAGTGAAACCCAAATCCCCAGAGGATTATTCTATAAAATTTGGATTCAGTCACAGGACCACACTTGAGGACCTACAGGACTACATATGTGACCTCAAGGTGGCAGGTTCCCCACCCCTGTGCCTAGCACCTTTATCATAATGTTGATTATGTCACAGCCTTGGATCACTGCTGCCATTTTCGGCCTTTGCTTCCATATACATACTGTTGAATGAGGACAGGGAAAAAAATCACACAATCATTCTGACTGAATCCATGACAAATTTTTATTCCATATCCTTAACTAGGCCCTCGCTGCTGCTTGGCAATCCTATTCTTCCTCTTTTATCAACTCACTACCTTCCTCTCCATAGTGAGTCTTCCAAATCTTTTCATGCCTCTTCAAACCTTCCACGGCTCCCCTTGCTCCCCACTGTCTCAGCTGAGAATTTTTCCTCGTATTTTCCAGAAAAAAAATTGAGCCAACTTGCCAAGAGCTCTTTCTTTTCCTTTCTTCCTCATCTGCTATCTCTCAGATGTCCTCTACCACTCTTTCCTCCTTCACCCCTATCTCACAAGATGAACTGGTCTTACTCCTTACCAAGGCTAACCCACCTCTACTTGTTCAAGTGATCCTATCCATCCTCTCTCTTCTAACAGAATACCCTTTCTGACATCCCCACTCTTTTATTTATTTTCAATCTTTCCCTGTCCATTGACTCATTTCGTATTACCTACAAACATGTTCATCCTGCATAAATGATCTCAAAAATGATCCTTCTATCCCTGATAATCATTGTACTATATCTCTTCTGTCCATTTTGTCTACCCTTAAAAAGGTCAGCTATAATAGATGCAACCACTACCCTGATGCAGGCCCTCCCCTTGTGCCTGGATTATTATAATACCCTACATATGTGGAAGGAAGGAAGGAAGGAAGGAAGGAAGGAAGGAAGGAAGGAAGGAAGGAAGGAAGGAAGGAAAGAGAGCCTCTGCCTTTAAGGGATTGTTCTACTAGAGTTTTACAATATATAAGCAGATAAGTCAATTCAAAATAATTATATGATGGATGATGCACTAACAACTTTCCTGAGTAATAGAGGAATTACATCTTTTCATTTGTAACTTTTATTAAATATTTTGTTCTTATGCCATCTTCGTAGCCAAATCCCTCCCCTGTCTCCTACCCCGAGAACAACAAGAAATGAAAAGGAAATAGAGAAAGGAAACAGACGATTAAAAAAAACAAAAAACAACCTACACCCCCAGTGTATGCAGTGTTCCATCTTCCTGGTGCCCCACCTCTTCACGGAGGGGAAATAAATACTTTTTTCTCCCTCTATCATTGAAAGCTAAACTTGATCCTTTTTATTTATACAACATCAAAATCCCTTTTTTGTTCTTGCCATTTCTTTTTCATTTATATTGTAAGTAAACATTGTATATAATCTTTTGTTCAACTTTGCACCAGTTCATTAAAGTCTTCCCCTGTTTTTCATATTCATTTTTCTTTATAGGGCAGAAATAGTTCATGGTGTTCATGTACCTCAGTTTGATTAACTGTCCCTGAATGATGGATACCTAGTTTGTTTCTATTTCTTTGCTATAAACATTTTGCTCTTTACGGCAACCTGGGGAGTAGGTATTGTTATTATCCTGATTTTACAGAGTAGGAAACTGAGGCAAACAAGGGATAAGGGACTTGCCTAGTGTCACAAAGCTAGTGTCTGAGGATGGATTTGAACTCAGATTTTCTTAAGTCCTGGCCTTTATCCACCAACACTTTATCTACTCTGCCACCTAGTGGTCTCTTAATAAATAGCAGGACCAACACTTGAGTCCATATCCCAGCAGTGCATCATTCTTCCTTCCCCTTGGATCCCTGCTTTCTGAGTTGATGTGTTTATAAATAACCTTGTTTCAATGAAACTCATATTAGAGATTGGAAGGTAGACTTTAATGTGTATATGGAAGGATGATCCTAAAGAGGCATTTAAATCCATAAAATACCACTTAAAAGATTATTTTAGGGGGGAAAAGTGACTACTTTTAGATAGCTCTCTAAAAAGCTCTAAATCAACTGCCATTTGTAAATTTAGAAATTGCTAGGTAAAGAAAAGTTTTTTTCCCAAATGAGATTTAAGGTCAAATTTACAGTGCATATTTCAAGTATTTGAGAATGTATTTGTGTATTTTCTATCAGTGGGGCAGCTAGATGGCATGGTGGATAGAGTACTGGGCTTAAAGTCAAGAGAACCCATCTTTCTGAGTTCAAATTCAGCCTCAGACACTGTGTGACCCTAGGCAAGTCCCTTAACCCTTGTTTCTGGAGAAGGAAATGGCAAGCCAGCATCTTTGCCAAGAAAACCCCAAATGGGGTCACAAAGAGTCGGACACAACTGCTATGAACAGCTACTACCTCCACAGAATCCTTTTTATTTCTTAGAACAAAATCTTAACAAGTTGCTGTTGCCAAAACAAAAAACAACCCACAAAAAACTCAAATTCACCACCCAGGCCACCTTTATGGTGATAAGCCAGCCTCTCCAAACTTACCTAGACTAATCCTCAGGTGATTAAAAAAATACTATCCTTTTACCAGGCTTATTCTAAACCTCTCCAGCTTGGTAGAACCTGACAGCTTATACTCTCCTGGCATAGTCTCTGAGAGCAATCAATACCAGTTTGAGTTTATTAAAAAACAAAATCCCCGTAGCAGGGGTATGGTGTGTAGGGAGTTGGTGTGGGGCTGGTGGAAGAAGTGGTAGCAATAAGAAATACATTCTGGGTAAGTTTCAATGTAAATTCTACCTTTATTTAATTCTTCTTGCAGCTAGATTTAATGTTATTTGTTTCCCTTCTAAACGGATAGGCAATGCTTGTAGACATACACTGTGATATACAGTGCTAGCTCATCACAGAAGCAATTACCATGTTTCTGACTTGCAAGAAATCTCTTAGCTGTATAGGTCCTATCAGTAGCGTCCAGACAAAACATTTTGTTTTTGAATATATTTTGTTGCTGTTGTGTTGTTAGGTCCTTCTGTTACACTGTCTAAAGCCATCATTCAGATAATGAAGCCTTGGTTCAGTCTCTTTGTGCCTCAGTTACATCCTCTAAAATTTGGTATATTGACATCATATATGTGTGAAGGCAGGGGGCTAATCCAGGTGGTATCTCCAGATTTTTTCTAACTTATCTAAGAGCTATGAACTTCAGGGGCGTAGTAAAACTCATCTCCTTTAAAAATTGAGGAAGGCAGGAAGGTTAGTACAGACCTTACTTTGCTTCCCACACTTTATACTTGTTTATTACTCTGGGAGATCACTAGGAAACCTGGGATTTGAGGTTCAATATAAATGTAAGAAGACATTATTAAGTTAAGTATTCAATGTATACCTGAGGAAAAAAAAAGCTATAAAGTATATGAATGCTTTGAGTAGCTTTCCAGAGACAGGTTTCTTTGGGGGAAAAAACTATTGATTTCCATGGTTCCTAGAGTTTCCTGAATTCTCCAGGTGAATTATGGTTAAGGTTGGAAACTATAATTATTCTCCTGTGTTAGATATTTTGTAATCTATACCATAAGGATGTCACTGCTAATAGCCAGAAACTCAAAATATCAAGTAAGCCTCTATGAGGGAACATGTCTTTCAAAAATAGATAGCGAAGTAGCAAATAGCTCAGAGTGGTTTTTGAAAAGTGTTGACCTCGTTTCATGCCACTTACTGTGAATTAAAGCTGCGAGGGAGAACTAGTTCGGGCATGTGGTACAGCACTCAGAGCAACCGCTGCCAGGGAACAAGATTTGTGTTTCTAAGGAGATCCAACAAAAAGGAGAATGCTTTAAGAGCCAGTTGCTGTCACTGAGTAAAAGTATCTATGAAGAGAGAGGCACAGGAGCTGAATTAAGTAATTTTATACCCAAGTTACACAGCTAACATTCTTGTAACCTTACATTCAAAAGTAAATAACTTTGACCACAAAAGTCTTAGCACATCACATACTATTTTGGCATCTAGAATCAAACTGGCTCTGCTTAGTTGTGACCTGTGCTATGTATGTAGATGATTGTACGATGGCCTGGTTTTTGTATGGCATTCCTGAGGGTATTACTAGCAATCGGGAACTAACATGGCACCATTATATTTTAAAGGCAAAAGTACAGCACTTGAGTCTAGGGAATGTTTATGCTTCTGTTTCTCCTATGTGCAAAGATTAGCACTCCAAATTGAAGCAGCAAAATAGAGTCCTTTCCCATGACCATTGGCATTATCTACGTCTGGGCACATGCACCTGGTTTATAAATGCTTAGTGACTTATTGTTAAGAATGATCCTTTCAATAAGGTATCATAGGATGGGTATCACGGGGAGATCACCAAGGAAAAATTACAGTACTGCTATATTTATACAGCACTGCTGCCTTTTTTTTCTTCCTGAGTTGGAAAGGGAACCACCTGTCTCAGCTGCTGATGTCATAGTGTTCCCTCGAGACCTAGTGCTATTGGAAAGCACATGATACTGTACATATTTGCTCTTACGTCCATATCAAATTGAGATTGGATTTCAGATTTGCACCATGCTGTGGATTTCATTTAGCAATAGTTATAAAGTGCCCTGCCATGTCATTCCATCCTTGGAATTAAAAAGTAACAAGTTTAAGCCCTGGTTTGAAAAGCTCTGTGAACTTAGGCTAATTTTTTTTTTTTGTATAGACATTGGCTGAATGGCATGTGTCTTGCAGTGGTCATCTGGGGATGCAGTTATGAAATGAGTATTAGGAGATGTCTATAAAAGCCCTTAGGTTGGGTTTTTGTTAATGGTCAACTTTTTATGCATATAGATCACTTGTCCGAGCCTTTCGTGTGATGTTTTAAAAATGACAAAAAACATGTTTCATAGCTATATGTAGCAATGAATATATTTTTTTTTAAGCCAGGGTAATAGGTGAACTTGTGCATGGGAAAAATAAGTATATAGAAAGTTCAACTAGAAAATTACTAATATCATACTAATCTGTTTTCGAAAGATGATTCTTCTCAAAACACACTTTTTTCAATGATTAGAAAGAATTAAGACTGTTTCTGAGTTGCTTTTTGTAGTATTTATGCCTGAGACTTCTATAAGTGAACATATTCATATGTAAAAGTATACACTCATACATTAGTGTGCACATTTAGCGGGCTGAGTTTACCCTAGGAATTTTGATGTTTTCAAAATATTCAGTTATTGCCCTAAAAATAAGCAGAACTGATGTAATCATTGATAGTACATACTGACAGTGAGCTGATAATATTGTTGATAGTGTAAATATAAGGCCTTCATCTGATCTTGAACCTTATTGTGAATTTGTAAATTGTATAGTTCAATTCCAAAGTAGGATGGAAAATTAAGACTTCAAAAATATGATTACATATTTCAAGTATTAGAAACTCAACACTAGATTTTGGATTAAAATTAGGATCTCAAATCCCATTCTAAACTTTAGAACAGACATTCAATTAAGGAAAAGTTTAGTTAATACTCAGACTGCTTCTGTGTAGGTTTTTCATGCCCTATCAAGATAGAAAATGAGCTAGATTTGGGCTACTTGGTTCATCTAATCTATCACCCTATAGTGTGGAATTTCCTTGGAACTACTAAAAGTGTTACAATATATGATTACTATTAATTGGTTCTCTGTAAAGTAGTATACTCTTCAACATGAACTGAACTGGAAATAAATGTATTCCCATGTTAGATTTTATTAGTAGAGAAGAATTAGATGAAGACAGCAATACTTTCAAATGTACAGATTAAATTATTCCTTGAGGTTAATTTGAGAACCAAATAAGAATTAGCATTCCACAATATAACTCTGTTTACCAAATAACATTTGGCTTTAAAAACTGAAAACTAAAGTTATATAATGCAACAGGTTTTTCTCCCTTGGGACAAGGAAGTGGGTACATTTTGAATGGTTACCACTTGTAAAATGCCAGTTTTCTCTAAGAAAAACAATTACTCTTTAAATAATACATATGATGACATGTATTGGATTTCATCAAACATAATCACAGTTTGATCCCTATCAGAAAGTCCTGGACTTTTTTTTTTTGTAATATGATGACATACTTCTCTTTTGTAGACATTTCAGTGTAATTGGCTGAGATTCTTTTCTAATATTGTACTTTCATAGCTCATCAGTATGTACGGACAGTCTTGTGTCTTAGGGTAGTGAATGTAGGTCACAAGGACCACCTTCCAGATGTTAAATTCCTATTTTGGGAAAAAAGATTAGAGAATATCTTTTTGGTCTCTTTCAGCACTGAGATTCTATAATTCATTAAAATGAGTGACCCTACTGTAATTAATTACTGTGAAGATTCTGAATTATGTTATATTTTGCTAAAGCATAAAGTATCTCATTTACATATGTTCACTGTCAAAAATCAGTTAAATGAGGTAGAGGAACAGCTACTAGAAGAAATCAAGTTTTAATGTCTTCATTAAAAAACTATGAAATATTTACCGAGTTTTTTCTTCAATAGCCCAAACAATAGATTTAATTAAAAGCTAGTTGTGAAATCTATGTAAAAGTTTCATTAAGAATATGGATTTTAAAGGAACTTTGACTTAAGGACTGATAATAACATTTTGTTAATAGCCTTTATTACCCTACTTTTTATTTTTCATTGTTCCATCAATCAAGACTTAAGATAAAATATCATCAGATATTTTATAATCACTCTTTCATTTGTGACTTAACCATTTTTGTAAGCCTTGGAAATTTTTGGCTCATGTAAATTTGGGGAGATATATGATAGAATAAAGCACTACTTTTCTGCACTGTTTCCCTTAGAGCGATAGTGAGGTCATGACCACTACGAGACTGATTTTCACTTTTTTTAGGTAAACCCAATTCACAGAGAAGCCAAACAACCACTTAGCATCCCTGCAACCTGTGATATGACTTTATTGCCTTAGAAAGTAATGGTATGAACAGCTTAATGTCAAACCTTAAAATAAAAGAGAAAAGAAAAAAAAGAAATTGGCTATCCCTCTGAATTTCTATTTATCTGATGAAACAAAAAAGCACAAAGTAAAATTGGGCATAAGCTCTGATACCACTTAAAAGTTAAGCAGACTTATATGGAATGGTACTTAAAGGAACCCAAGTTGTTAAACAAAGCCATTACATTAAATATCCATCAGGCAATTTTTCAATATTGAATTTTGAGCCAATGATGCAAACTTAGATTCATAGCTTATTAGAGCCTAGAAGTACTCTTAGAGATAATTTAGTTTATTATGCATAAGCTCTGTCCACCCTTTTAATGTTGTAGGCTTGGAGATGTGATAGTATTGCTTTTCTCGGGTCCCATAGCTTGTTATTGTCAGTACTAAAAATGCAATACAGTTCTTTTGATTCCAGTAGTTATTCTACTACATGTGAAAATAGAGTCACCAGGTGATATAATAGAGAGAATGCTAGGCCTTGAATCAGGAAGATATGAGTTCAAATCTAACCTTTGATGCTTCCTACATATATGACCCTGGGCAAGTCACTTACCTCCCTGTCTTTCTCAGTTTCCTCAACTGTATAATGGGGGTAATAATAGCACCTGGTTCCCAGGGGTATTGTAAGGATTAAATGAGGTCACATCTGTAAAGTTCTTAGCACAGTGCCTGATACTTAATCCATACTTAGAAAGCATGTTACTGAACATTCAGAAATTGTTTTCTTCATTACGAACCTGAAGTGTAAAAAACTAATTTTTTGGAATGGGGGGGGTCTATTCTCTTGCTATACTTAAAAAAAATGTTTCATTAAACATTTTCCAATTACATGTAAAAAAAATTAACATTGATTTTTTTTTTTTACAATTTTGAGTTTCAAATTCTCTCCCTTTTTCCTTCTACCTTCCTGAAAAGGCAAGCAAATTTGATATCGATTATACATGTGAAGCCATGCAAAACATTTCCATGTTAGCCATATTGCATATGACATTTCTATATTAGTCATATTGCATAAGAAAATACAACAAAATGATGTAACAGTAAAAAGTTGTAAAGTAAATAATAAATATTATATAATAAAGATATTATTATATGTAATATATAATTGTATAAATATGTAATAAATAATAAAAACAAATAAACCCCCAAAATAGAGTTTTAAAAAAGCATTTCAATCTGCATTCAGAATTTATCTCCTTTATTATCTTCCCTAGAGGTAGATAGCATTTTTCATCATAAGTCCTTTGGAATTGTCTTGGATTGTCTTTATCAGAGTAGCTGTCTTACACAGTGAATCATATGTAAGATACTGCTGATACTGTGTACAGTGTTCTTTTGTTTCTGCTCACTTCGCTTTGCATGAGTTTATATGAGTCTTTCTATGGTTATTCTGAAATCATCTTGCTTGCCACTTCTTATAGCATAATAGTATTCTATCACAATCATATTCTATAACATGTTCAGCTGTTCTCCCATTGATGGGCATCCCCATGATTTCCAGTTCTTTGCTACCTCAAAGAGAGGGGCAGCTAGTTGGTGCAGTGGATAGAGCACCCAGTTCAAGAGTTAGGAGGATCTTCTCACCTCAGACGCTTGACACTCACTAGCTGTGTGCCCTTGGGCAAGTCACTTAACTCCAATTGCCTCATTCTGGGCCATCTCCAGTCAGCCTGATGAATATCAGGTCACTGGATTCAGATGGCTCTGGAGGAGAAGTGAGGCTGGTGACCTTGCACAGCCCTCCCTCACTCAAAAAGTCAAGTGCAAGTCATGTCATCATTTCTCTGATGGCATGATCTTCTTCAGCAGTGAAGGACGAACACACCACACACACAAATACACACACACACACACACCAAAGAGAACCGATATAAATATTTTTGTACAAATTTTTCTTTTCTTTGATCTCTTTGGGATACAGATTTAATAGTGATATTGCTGGGTCAAAGGGTATGTGCAGTTTTATAGATCTTTCAACATCGTGTTCAAATTGTTCCCCAGAGTGGTTGGACCAGTTCACAACTCTACCAACGGTGCATTAGTGTCCTAATTTTTCCACATTTCTCTCCAACATTTGTGATTTTCCTTTTCTGTCATGTTAGGCAATCTGATAGGTATGATGTAATATCTCAGAGTTGTTCTGAGTTTCTCTAATCAGTAGTGAGTCAGAGCATTTTTTATGTGAACTATAACTGATTTCTTCTGAAAATTGCCTGTTCATATCCTTTGAACATTTATCAGCTGGGGAATGACTTTTATTTTCATAAATTTGGCTCAATTCCTTATATATTTGAGAAGTTTTGCCTTTATCAGAGAAATTTCCCTCCTCCCAGTTTTCTGTTTTCCTTCTAATTTTGGTTTTGTTTGTGCAAAGCCTTTTAAATATACATAATCAAAATTATCCATTTTACTTTCTGTGATGCTCTCTATCTTTTGTTGGGTCATAAACTCTTCCCTTATGCGTAGATCCAACAGACTCATGCTCCTCTAATTTACTTATATCACCCTTTATGTATAAGTCATTTTTCCAATTTAAACTCATCTTGGTATTCAGTGTGAAATGTTGGTCCCTGCCCAGTTTCTGCCAAATTGCGTTCCAGTTTTCCAAGCAATTTTTGTCAAATATTGAATTCTTAGCCCCAAAACTTCAATATTTATGTTGATCAAACACTAGATTACTTTGGTCATTTACTACTGTGTATTGCATGCCTAATATACTCCACTGATTCACTACTATATTTCTTAGCCAGATTTGATGATTACCACTTTGTAATTTGGTATAAAATCTGAAACTTCTAGTTTGCCTTAACATTTTTTTCGTTGATTCCCTTGGTATTTTTAATCTTTTATTTTTCCAGATGAAATTAGTTTATATTTTTTCTAGCTCTATAATTCTTTGGTAGTTTGACTGGCATGACACTGAATAAGTAAATTAACTTAAGTAGAATTGACTTCTTTATATTATTGGCTCAGCCTACCCATGACCAGCTAATATTTCTCCAGTTGTTTGATCATATTTTTTATTATTTCCATGAAAAATGTTTTGTAATTGTGTTCATGTACTCCATGAGTTGACAAGTAGACTCCCAAGTATTTTATATCATCTGTCATTATTTTAAATGAAATTTCTCTTTCTATCTCTTGCTGCTGGGTTTTGTTGGTTGTATATAGAAAGGTTGATGATTTATGTGGGCTTATTTTCTATTCTGAAACTTTGCTGAAGTTGTTGATCATTTCAACTAGTTTTTGCATGATTCTCTAGTATAGTATCATATCATCTGCTAAGAGTGATGGTTTTGTTTCCTCCTTGCCTATTTTTATTCCTTGAATTTCTTTTTCTTGTGTTATTTCTAGATCTAGCATTTCTTTTACAGCATTGCTTCAGTCCTAATTTTTGTTGGAAAGGCTTCAAATTTATTCCCATTATGAATAATGTTTGCTCTTGGTTTTAGATAGATGACTACTTATTTTAAGAAAGTTTCCATTGATTCCTATGCTTTCTAGTGTTTTTAATAGGAATAAGTGTTGTATTTTTTCAAATGCTTTTTTTTACTGCATCTATCTATATAATCAAAATATTTTTGTTGTTTTTGTTATTGATATTGTCAGTTATATCAATAATTTTTGTAATATAGAACCAGCCCTGCATTTCTGGTATAAATTCTACTTGGTCATATTGTATGATTTCTCTGATATATTGCTCTAATCTCCTTGCTCATTTTTATTTAATTTTTCGTGTTGATATTCACTAGGGGAATTGCAGTTAGTTTTCTTTCTCTGCTTTTGCTCTCCGTGATTGAGGTATCAAAACCATATTTGTGTCCCAAAAGGAATTTGGTAGGGCTCTTTCTTTACCTGTTTTTCCAAATTACATTTATATAGTATTGTGATTAATTTTTCCTTAAATGTTCGGTAGAATTTACTTGAAAATCCATCTGGTCCTGGGGAATTTTTCTTAGGTAGCTCATTGATCTCTTGTTCAAGTTATTTTTAAAAGATAGTATAATTTAATTATGCTATTTACTCCTCAGTTAATCTGGGCAATTTATATTTTTGTAAATATTTATCCATTTCACTTAAATTGTCATTTTACGAGTGTATAATTGGGTGAAATAGCTCTTAATAATTGCTTTTATTTCATATTCATTGGTGGTACCTTTAAGTTGGTTTACTTTCTTTTTATAAACAATTTAACCTATAATTTATGCATTGTATTGTTTTGTTCATAAAACCATCTTCTTTTTTCTTTATCATTTAAATGTTTTTTTTTTTTTTACTTTCAATTTTATTATTCTCTCCTTTGATTTTTAGGATTTTCATTTTAGTATTTAATCGAGGATTTTAAATTTGTTCTTTTGCTAGTTTTTTTTTAGTTACATGCTCAATTTATTGATCTGCTCTATCTCTCTTTTATTGATATTTGTACTCAGAGATATAAATTTTGCCCTAAGTACTGCTTTGGCTGCATCCCATACACTTTGGAATGTTGTCTCATTGTCAGTCTCTTTAGTGAAATTATTGATGGTTTCTATGATTTGTTCTTTGACCAATTCATTCTTTAGAATTAGATTGTTTAGTTTTCAATTAGCTTTTAATCTATACTTCCATGGTCCTTTATTTCAATGGAATTTTTATTGCATTGTGGTCTGAAAAAAGTTCATTTAATATTTCTTCTTCTTGCATTTGGTTGTGTGGTTTTTATGCCTCTAGATTCATGGTCAATTTTTGTGAAGGTGCCATGTACAGTTGAGAAAAAAGGCATACTTTTTTCTATTCTGATTCAGTTTCCTCCAGCACTCTGAAATTTCTTACTTTTCTAAGATTCTATTCATTTCCTTTACTTCTTTCTTATTTAGTTTATGACTAGATTTATCTAGTTCAGAGAGAGGAAAGTTGAGGTCTCCCCCGCAAGTATAATTTCATAGTCTTTTTCTTCCTGCAATTCATTTAACCTTTCCTTTAAGAATCTGGATGCTATGCCATTTGATACATACCTGTTTAGAATTGTTTTACTTCATTGTTCATGGTTCCTTTTAGCAAGATGTAGTTTCCCTGATTATCCCTTTTAGTTCAATCTATTTTTGCTTTTGCTTTGTCTGAGATCATGATTGCTACCTCTGCCTTTTGTTATTTCAGCTGATACGTTATTGATTATGCTCCAACTCCTTATTTTAACTCAATGTGTGTCTCTCTTTTTCAAGTATGCTTTTTGTAAACAACATATTGTTAGATTCTTATTTGTAATCCATTTTGTTCTCTGCTTCCTTTATATGAGTGAATTCATCCCATTCACATTTACATTTATGATTATTAACTTTGCTTTTCCCTATATCCTGTTTTCTTCTGTTTATCCTTCTCTCTTTTATTCACTGTCCTTCCTTTAAATTTTGCTTCACTTCTTATCCCTGTCTTCTTTTATCTGCCCTCCCTTTTATCACTCTCCCCTCCTCTCCCCCTTATCTTGACCCTTTCTTCTTCTACCTTTTGGTGGGTAAGGTTGATTTCTATTTCTAATTAAGTATATATGTATATGTTTACATATATATGTATGTATTCCTTCTTAAAAATGATTTAGAGGTAAGGTTCTGGCATTGCTTGCTCTTCCACCATTTTCCCCTCTACTGTAAAAACTCTTCCTTACAAGCTTCTTTTATATAAGATAATTTCCCCCTTTCTTCTTCCTTTTCCTTTCTTCCAGGACATCCCTCTATCTCGCTTCTATTATTGTTTTCCTTTGTTATACTTTTGAAACATAAAACCCCACTCACCAAAAACTCTTTCTACTATAAGTAGAATAAATATATTGTCTATTAATCATTTAAATGATAATCTTTGAGAAATCATTTGCCATCATCTTCTCTAGGCTTCATTTCTTGCAGAAGAGTAAAGAGGAAATGTGGCTTTAAAGAGTATAGCTGCTTGTACGTCCTATCATCTGAGCATACCTTCCACAATCCACAGCTCCTGTCCTGGGTTTTTACACAGTATGCAATGCTGGCTAATGTAATAGAGGAGACAAAGAGCACACAAGCTGAAAATACCCACAGGAAGGCTCTGAAAGCTTACGCTCCCTTGATGCAGCCTTGTGTCAATGTGTAAAAGGTTAGCTTCTTTCTATTTTAGGCACTTTTTCATTGGAATGGATCTACTAAAGCAGATTATAAAAAAGTTGTCTCCAATGGTCAAAGATTTCATTTTTAAAAGATGGAATTTTAAAAATCTAGTTGGAATAAGACAAGTCTAGGAAAGTTGAAGTCTCATTACTTCAATTTTTTTATAGATGCTTTGTTTCAAACTCTGTTCTCTTCACCTTCCCTTTACTGGGAATTTTAGGTTTGGGAAATCTGAGAAAATTTTGGAAATCTTTTCTTACATTTTCATTTTTTCACATGAATAAAGGATCAAAACTCTCAGATTTCTTATTCTCCCTGTGTGGTGTCCTTTGGAGCTATGAAGTCAAGTAACAGCAAACATTCATTTAGCACTTGCCATGTGCCTGGCCCTGTGCTAAAAGCTGGAAATGCAAGAAAAGGCAAAAACAGTTCCTGTCCTCAAGGAACATACATTTAAATACAGAGGCAACATGCAAACAACTAGGTATATAACAAATATATTCAGAGCAAATATGGGTAATATGACAGAAAAGATGTTAACATAGTTAGGAGCTCTAGAAAAGCCTCATTGTAGAAATATGTCCTTGAATTGGGTCTTGAAAGAAGCCAGAAGTGTGGCGAGGGGACAGGGCAGACTAGGCAAGGTTTGGGGGACAGCCAGGAGTATCATGTTCAAGGAAGTGCAAATAAGCCAATAAGGGGGATCCTAGAATATAAGGAGCCCAGAAAGGTAGGAAGAGACCAGGTCATAAAAAGCTTTAAATGCTTAACAAAGCAGCTTTTATTTGGTACTTCCTAGTAGTGTCTCCTGAGGTTGGGCACAGGTTCCTTCTTAGCTCACGTAGTATATTGCTACTAGTGCTTTCATCTCCAAAGTTTCATCTTGGTGGCGTACTGTGCATGTGCCAGTTTTGATTCAGCTTCCCATTGAAGCCTAGAAAGAATACCCTCCTATTTTGTATACTACATAATATGACCATATCTTGATAAGCAGGAATATATAACAAAATGAATCAGATACAGATAGGCCCTTGTAAAGCCTTGCCCCAACTCTTATGGAGAGCAATCTCCTTTGGATACAGTCTTGACTTAAAACACTTACTATTGATGATAATAATATAATCAAAACATCTTGGCTTGGTACTGTCCATCATTTCTTAGTTTCTATACAGATAACCCATTTCTATTGTTCCCTGAAGTTAAGATCTCTCTTAAGTAAACTTGACAGAAATTATTCCTTTGTTGTGTTATTTTTAGTACCTGGCACAAAGCATGCGATTAATAGATGCTTGCGGATTATTGTTTATGATTTCTATTTTCAAGTAGTCATCTTGCTTCAGTGTCTGAACAGGATTTTGTTTACATTCATTTTAATTCTCCATCTTGCCTCTATTTAGAAACTTGAATTCAAGACCCTCCCTATTTTCACCTTTTCTCCTTTCTAAGTGAGAATAGATGTTTTGTAAAGTTGATCAGATTTTAATCATATCTCACATTCAAATAGACCAGAAATAACTATTTTTTTTGCAATACAGATTACATTGTCAGAGATGTTTTTATCCAATAGTTTGTTTTTAATAAGAATCATTGATATTTAAATAGTGATTAACCATCTTTTAAATAGATTATCTCATTTAACCTTCAGAACCTAGTACCAATTGCTTGGGGAATGACTAAACAAATTGTGGCACATGAGTATTATGGAATACTATTGTACTGTAAGAAGTGACAAATGTGATGACTTGGAAAAATCTACAGGAGCTGATACAGAGTAAAGTAAAAAGAGTGGACAAAACAGCATATACAAAAATTTGAACAATTTAAAGAGAAAGAACAATCATGAAAAAATTAAAAATGTATGTTGACAAATTGTATAGGACAAGCATGACTTGAAATAAGAGATGTGAGAAGATAGATCCCATCTACAATTGTATATGGGACATATTTTCTAGATCTTATTGATCTGTTTTGCGGTGTGTTTTTTTTCTTTCTTTTTTGTCATTAAAAATACTATTTGCTATAGGGGAGAGCTCTCTTCAAGGACTAAGACAGGAATACTGGGGAAAACTATGGTGAACTTGAAAAAACAAAATACATCAATAAAAACTTATTTAAAGAAAAGAAATTGACCTCACTTGAGACAGATGAATCATTGACTTTTAAAGCTGGAAGGAATCATTGAGAGCTTCTAGTCCTAACTTTGATTTGACAGATGAGGCATCCAACATCTAGAGAGCTTGAGCTATTTTTCAATTCAACAAGTATGTATCGAGTACCTCCTATGTGCAATGATTATTTCAGGGTAGCTGAGTGCTGGATGAGCGGGAAATAGTCCTTATTCTCAAAGATTTTTTTTAACCAAGGAAACACTTTCCAGGAGTCAAGACAGCTACTGAGTAAGAACCAGACTCTATTTCCCAGTTGTTCAGTGTTCTTTTCATAGTTATTATTATTCACTTGTACCTGATTCTTCATGATCCCATTTGGGCTTTTCTTGGCAAAGATACTGGAGCAGTTTGCCATTTCTTTGGTCATTTTTTGGAAGAGGAAGTGAGGCAGAGTTAAGTGACTCACCCAGGGTCTCACAGCTAGTAGGTATCTGAGGTCAGATTTGAACTCAGAAAGATGTCTTCCTGATTCCATGCTCAGCATTTTATCCACAGTGTCACCTACCTGCTTCTTTTCATTATATCATCCAGGGAAGTTTATTGGGGATGGGACTGAGAGCCATAGACTTGTTGCCCAATAATTTTTGAAAACACCTAATCTGTACAACAAATCAAAGAAACTCAATTGCTGTGAAGATAACCAAAATTTCAAGAGGAGGATAGTAAACAGTCTGCACTGGAAGGCTGGGTAAGAGTCAGGTGGTTGTTTGGTGCCAGTATCAGAATAGACTCACCATGTGAAAGTGTATGCAGGCATGTGTGTTCCAAAAGTATGCTTTCTAAATGGATTGATTAGATCTTGAAACACATTTCCTCATACCAAAACACATGTTTTATATGGTAGGTAGGTTTCCAGGATGTTGTTTTGAGTCATCTGTTCCAGGAAACAGGGAACTGGATGGTACAAGGATGAAGAAGAGGGTTTTTTCTCTGGATAATGGACTGTCCTCAAGCAAAATATAGAAAAAAAAAACCCATTTTCCCTTATCATCCTTTCACTTCCATTATCCATCCCTTTCTCTTACATCCTGGTATGCATTAGTAGTGTGTTCAGGTTGCCCTAAGCAGCCACTGTGGTATCCTGTCCATCCTGCCTTTCTTCCAAACTGTTCCCTTCTCTCATCCACTTCTCGTACGTTCATACTTTCAAACCCTCTTCTTCTTTTAGTAAAGGTCTCTTAAGAAAAAAATCTGATATTTCTCATTAGCCTGTAAAGCATTCCTTTAAATCTCCAAGTATTATTTGTGCTTTTAAAGATGAGGAAACTGAGTTATCCAGTTCTTGTGACTTCAGAAGTTAAGGGACAGAGCCAGACCTCCATTCTCCCAAACCAGTGCTGTTTCTTGCCACTGTACCAGGATCCCTCCATGTCTTTTGAGCATATTTTAGGTAAAAATTCAATTTTAACTCTTCTTTTGATGTTATATTTTTGTGTGTGACAAGCACAATGCTTGCCTTATATTGTTAGTATTAGAACAAGTGACTGCAAGTCAAGAATATCTGTATTATTCTTTGTTTTAATATGAAAGTGCAGATCTTGAGTTCCAAAGGAAAAGGGGGAAAAAAGC
Organism: Bettongia penicillata ogilbyi; assembly: GCA_023548195.1. NCBI lineage: Eukaryota > Metazoa > Chordata > Mammalia > Diprotodontia > Potoroidae > Bettongia > Bettongia penicillata. The sequence goes on along the minus strand of JAJHZJ010000378.1, from coordinate 8,363,133 downwards.
TGACTGAGTTTCATAGAGCTGTACTGGAGGAAGGTTTTACTTGAAGATGAGAAATGTGTTGGTAAGGCTGTCTGTCATCTCTAGTCTATTTTTTTTTCTGAAAAAAATTGCTGGAAGGTACTAAAGCTGTCCCCTGACTCCTCTATCCATTCCTCAAATACTCTTCATTCACATTGACTTTACCATAGCTGTTTCCTGTAAAACAAGATTTGATTTTAGAGTATTTAAAGGTTCATGGACTTTGTGCCCTGTGCCCTGCCACTGTTTACTCGTCGTCTCTGTTTTGAAAAAAAATGTTTAGAGCAGAGCTCGTGTATTCTCAAATACTGAAATAGCAGTTTCATCAATTACATATGATACTAATTATGAAATATATATGTATATATGTGTGTATATATGTATATATCTACATAGACATATACATATATAATTTGTTTGGCCAATTCCAGTTTCTTTGATAACTGAAAAACTCCAGAAAGGTAGAATTCCCAGGAAAATAGATTAGTTCATTCCATGTGGTTGGGATATCATTGGGCAGGAAGTGATGTCTTTGAGTTACTGGAAAATTGTTATTTTTACAGGGAAGACTCTTGAATTCTTTTTGGAAAGGTCACCATTCTTTAAAATTGTGGTAGTACTTATTCTTTTTAACCTGTTTGAATACTTCAAAATTTTTCTTCATTAACTTTTACTCATTTTTATATACTACAACAGAAGCCAATACAAAATTGCATTGTTAAGAAGCACTTCTATTGAATTCTCTTATATACATACAATAATGATAAAAAAATGAATTGCATTTTTTCCACAAGTAGGCTAGATATAGGTTTGCTTTTGGCATCATATGGCTAGGCAGTTGTTCCTCTTTAAAAAGAAATCTTGGGATTTAACACACATAAAACTGAATTTGATATAAGGACCAAAAAAAAAAAGCAATTTTGGGCATATTAGGGAAGGCCTGGTGTCCAAAATAATTTAGTTAGACATTACTGCTGTAGTGTGTCCCAGTAAGACCCCATTTCAGGTGAAAAGTTCAGTTCTGGGTTCCAAATCTTGTTTAGAATGGCATACCTTTGGTGCCTAAGGGCGTGATGATTAGGATCAATTAGTCTATGGTTATAACAAAAAGAAAATAAATTTATTTAGTCTGCTTCCAGATGGAAGCAATACAGACAATGAACCGAAATTGCAGAGGCAAATGGATGCTTGATGGAAGTAAAAATCTCCAAATAATCAGAGGTATTACAAAGAGAAATAGCCTGGCACAATGGAAAGTGCATTGCTTCTTTGATGACAGAAACTCTGATCTGGCAAGTCACTCTGGGTCTAGGTTTCCTCATCGGTAACATGAGTGGGTTGGATTATATGGCCTCCAAGGTCCCTTCCAAATTTAATCTTCTGCTATTATGATCTTCCTGAGATAACTAGTGCTATGAGAAGAAGTAGGTTCTCCCTTTCTGGAGACATTTGTGCATGCTGTAGATGACCACTTGTCAGGCATGTGTAAGGGCATGGTGGCAAATCTTCAAAAAATTGCCACCCTATCCCCATCCCCTTGTAAGTACAACATACTTTTTAATTTAAACTTCATTGTCAGCATTTTCTCCATCACTTGCTTAAGTTTATAGAATTAACACAATAATAATAAATCAAGTCACGATTCATAGCATTTGCTAATTACTGGGACGTAAAATGCTCATACTGAAGATTTAGCAATCAGTTTTCCTGCATCTCTAGTCTTAAGATTCCATAAATGTGAAAGACCCAGAAAATATACATTTGGGCAGGGGGTAGAATCTCAAAAATCACTCTATTTGGTCAAATTTGTTTGCTAGAAATGTTAATAAGGTGAGGTTTTCTAAAGGACGGATTGATTTGGATACTAAGTGGATTCCAGGCATGAACAATCAGTTTTCTCAGAAGTCCTATTTTCAGAACTAGGTCCGGTGTGTGCCATAGAGTATATATAGTTCAAAGTTATTTTTTATTGTTTTCGTTGTTAAGAATTTTGTCAACAATGAGACCAAGTCCTACAACATTTGTACATATGAGGAAGGAAGTTAGATGATAGGGAAATGAAATTAAGATTTATGTCTGGGTCCATGTTCTATATGACTAAGATCAGATGTCAATCCATACCCACTTTCATTATTAAGATAACGCCAGATTAAGTTGGGAGTGAATAGTTGTCAGTGCAAGGACCTTGTCCTTAAAAAAGGGTGTGTTTTAAGTAACAGCAAAGCAAATCAGACATTGATTTGAGTAATATTGAGTAGTATTTTATATATAATTGTTTTATTGTCTTTTCTCAAATACCAAAGGCACCCTTGAAAGCAGATATTCTGTCACATGCTCTTCTTCCTCCTCTTCTACTCCCTATCACTTAGCGCAGTCCTAGGCACAAAGCAAATTCTTAATAAAACTTTATTGAATAGAATTATGAACACTTGAGAAATTTAATGAAGAGATGTGGAAAGGTACTAAAGAGGAACTCTGGGGTATTGGAAATGAAACTATTAACAGTGTACAGAAGGCACAGAAAAATATAATGTGATAGGATTCAGGAAAAGTCAAGGAGGAAAAAGCAGCAAATACAAATTGCTTTAAGAATATAATAAACAGATTGTATTGGGGAAAAAAATCAGTCAGAAGAGTTAAGCAAATCCTAAAGATCAATAAGTGATTCTTCTTCACTGGAGATGTAGGTTTGCAGAATTTTTTTCAATGGTAGAAGCTAGTCCAATTAGCTTGAGGAAATCACTTGTAATAAATTTTTATTTAAGAACAGTTTTGAGGAGAAAAAGATATGATGGTATGATTTAAGAATTCTATATTTCTCCAGCTCTCCAAACTCCAATGCAATGACTTTTGGGTAATAGTTAATACGATTAAGTATATCCTTCAAGTTGCTTAACTTGAAAAAAAACAGCATTAGAATTCAGATGGCAAATACCCTTACCCTCTCCAACCCCAAAACAAAAACTATACATTGTGATGGTAGTATCTGAAACGTTAATATGGAATGTTCAGAACTAAATACCTTTCTATAAATGATGTGAATGGATCTTTGTAAGTGGTATGATAGATTCTGTACTTATGAGAAATACAAAACGAAGAAGTATTGAAGGAGACTGTGCTGCCAAGGATCAACTGATGATAATTAATAAACATTGACTTGATTTCTATAGATCAGATGACTAACATTATTTCACAGTTGACTGAATTGAAGGTAGAATTAGTGATCTTTGCCCCAAATCTCAACAATTTACTGCAGTTTTATCATTGTCTGAATATAATTAGGAAGAAAATTAGAGCTTTTTGGGGGGTAAAGTCGGTGGGATACCATTAGTTGCTTCTAGAAATGCTTTTCATAAATCAGTGTTTCAGTAATGTTTTTATTTTTTAAAAAGTAAAAATAAAATTGCATTTCTACATCTGTGCATGAAAATATGTGCAACAACAGAATGCACTTGGTTAACTGTTTTAAAGTAACTGAAAGAACGGAGTCATTTTTGAGTTCAATAATGATAAGCTGTTAAAATGGTTATATTTTCCAAGGATTTACTTGTTGCTTATTATAGATATTATCAAAGTAAAAAAAATCTATTTAGTAGGGAAAACAAACTATTCTAAGAATTGTTTATTTTTTTCTTTCCCATTTTGGTGTATTACTTATTATATTTAGCAATTTTAAAGTTTACAGTACATATTAGTAAATCACTACAGATCATTGTTTCTTGGAAAGGAAACAATACCAAATTAAGCAAAGGCAATTACAGTTACAACACAGAATTTAAAATGTATACTATTTTAATTTTTTAAAAAATTGTCAAATTTTCAATTACTTAGTCAAGTAAAATAGTTGCATAAACTCAAAAGTGTAGTGTTTTAATATAAGTAATATAGCCATCTCTCAATTTTTCTATATTTTGGAATACACACAGAAAAACAGTTGGAAGGGGTTAAGGTAGAGCATTTTTCTGTTATGGGAAATATTTTACAGTGATGCTTGGTACCTTGAGTTTGTTATGTATTCAGTATGTAGTGTCATCAGAAAACAGGTGCACCTGCAACAACCCTCATTGTCTCAGAGACAGGAGCTGTAGAAAGCTGAAGAAAAAAATATTTCTGTAAACAATGTGTTGGTGCGTTCACCTTACAGTTTGGACCTTCCCATTTTCTAATTCCAATTGGCACCACCCAAGTTGGCTGGTGGGGGTAGGGTAGAATAAAGTGTTTATTCAAAAATGCACCCTGAGGCAGTTTTTGGAGAGAAAAAAAGCTACTTATTATGAAGATACAAAAAGAATGTGAACAATTCTGCGCGGAACAGCAGCAGTTGTATTTATTAACACTTGTTTTTAAGGAGATCAGGAAAGAAGTGGAAATAATTAGGAGGGACCTGAAAGGGGAGATGCTCTTGGTTTGTGTTGGGTCGTGTGCCTGATCTCCTTATATGGAGCAGACTGAACAGCAGGACTGCTTTGAAGCTGGCATTTCACCGTTGCCCAGGAGTAAAGTATTTTTTTACTAGAGATTTTGTATGTTTCTTAATATATACAGATAATCTTGTTAATTACTTTAAAAAATCAGAAATTACCGGTGCTGTGATTCATACAAGCAAGAAAGTTAAACACAGTTAATAAAATTGCATCACCGTACTTTTTAATGCAGTAATATAACAGCAGTCAAAATGAAAAGCCAGAACTTAACCCAGTGTCTAGACCACCTAGAAATATCAGAATAAAAGTCTAGAGAGGATACAATTCAGCTACAATGGGTTACTTCTTAATTTGCAACAAAACAGGGCTTTGTCACTTTCTTGCTTTGGAAAAGCAAAATAAATGTTAAAAAGATTATAGAGGATTTTCATTATTGTATTCCAGGACTCCTTTTAGGAGGTGTGGCATTAAAAGCTGGTTTTAATCCCAGCGTGGTGCTAGAAAGCCTCAAAAAGTCCGAGTGGTTTTTTTTTTTTTTTATAAACCTTTACTTCACTGAGACAGAGGTCTGCCTTTGAGTGACGTCACGAGTTTTAGCTTGCAGGCAGCACAAGAGGAGGAAGGCTGGGTGAGTGACAGCCCAGCCTACTTTTTAATAGCTTTGTCATGTGACTGGCAACAGTAGTAAGACAGGTGCCTTCAGTTCACTCTCAGTAAGGGGCTAGTTGCCTGCATGAGTGTATGCTCTGTGGATTGTAGTTTAAAAAGCTTTACTGCCGTCATTCAGAAGCTGGATGGCGTGGGACATGTGCAACCAGGACTCTGTATGGAGTGACATAGAGGTGAGCTGAGCTGAGCTGAGCCGAGCCGAGCTGTGCATTGCAGACAATGTAAAGCCTTAACTTGGACGCAAGTATTCTGGAGAAGGGGAGGTTTTTATGAGGATAATAAGTATAAAAGTAAACCGGGCAGGAGATTTTGGAAGCAAGTCTAAATCTTATCTTAACTCCAATAAGTTTGCTATTTTAAGGTTACTCTCAGAAGCCTTGAGCAAATCAAAGCTTAGCTGCTGTCATCAGTATCTCTTGCAGTTGGAAACTATTTTCATGTGCCTTTGGCTCTCTTTCCAGTCATATGCAATATTTATGCTTTAAGATATTGATATGAATCAGTCTGAAGTCTTTCCAGTGGCATTTAGTGGCCTGGTTGGAAAAATGCCATTTCTATTTATAATATGATTAAGATAAAAATTTAAATGAATATTTAAAAAATTGAAGTTTCTTTTCACCCTTTTCAGGATTCCCTCCCCCCTCCTCCATTTATTAGCTGAACAATTCACAAAAACCTGAACAGTGCCCTGCTGTGCTTTTTCAGAATGTTTTCCACCAGAATCTGAAACAGAGATGCTACTTTCTTCTTATTTATACATGTTGTGGAATGATTTTTTCAACCAAACAAAAACCCTGTCTCAAACACAAGGTTCTCAGTTAATCGTGGTAGTGCAACAAATGGTTAAATCTTACTGTACAACCGAGACAACAGACTGAAGAAAGAGTTTATGCAGGGATTGTGTGTGGAACTGCTGCCGCCACCGCTGCTAATGCTGCCGCTTCTGCTGCTGCTGCTGCTAATGCTAATGCTGCTGCTGCCGGTGCTGCTGCTGCTGCTGCCTCTGCTTGTGTAAAAATAAATAATAATGTTAGAAATCAACAGCTTCGGCTAGGGGCAACCCACCGGGTTTTGGAGGCAGGGGGAGGAAGCAGTGCCCTGAAATGTGGAATGACTAGCATGTGGACTGAGATTTGTGGATTTCTTCATGTCTGCATTCAGTACAATGGAATGTTATCTCAAAGTTTTGACAACTTGTGAAGCGGGAAACTTTCTGTGGCTTCTGGTGGGGTGAACCCCAAATGGAGTTAATGACACGGAGGAAATAAACCTGTAACAATGAATTAGAAAGGAGAGATCCAAGTACTTCCTATGAGCGACTGGGGGCACATGGGGTGAAAAGGGGAGGATTAAGTGTTACACGTGATTCAGTTAAATAAAATGTCCATGTGGTGCAGAGATACACATCTAGAAGGAAAATCATTTTGCCAGGACGATCCGTGAAAGAATTTTTCCTATCTAGCAGAGTATGGACTGGTTTCTTAACTCTTTTTGTCATTTTCTCCAGTGCTGGGAGCTAGCTGTGACTTTGGTAGATTCTGTTGGTAGAGTAGAATTGTTCTTATCTTGTTTGGTTTTCTTGGTAAAGGGGAATAGATATGGATAATTTATATGTCCTGTAGCTATTATGAGTCAAGGCTGTAAGTGGCTCCAAAGTCCTAATTGTCTCTGAGTAGCTGGAGTATCCTGTGGGCTGTTGTCTGGCTTACAGTGTGGGTCTCAGCTGCTGTAGCTTCATTTTTCCATCATGTATTATTCCTGATACTGCTAGGAGCTGATTGAGGAACCAGATTATATGGAAATATTGAAGATTTATTTTAATCACAGGAGTTCCTGCAGTCATTTTAAGTAAGCATCAGAACTGATTAATTTACAGCAGTAGATTCTCTTAGAGGAAAAAAAAAGGTTAGATCTCAGTATTAATTGTAAACACAAATGGATGAGTCGCTGGTTGAAACTGACCAACTGGTATTTCTGTTGCTTTCCATGGGGCAATATGCTGGAGTCCTGGATGAGCTGCGTAACTCTGGGGATTCACCAATGCCAATCTGAAATATCGTGAACAGCAGCTCGTGTAGGCAGCTTTCATTTTTTGAATCATTAATGTTTGCTGTCATCTTAAAACGTATTATGCCCTTTTGCACATAATGACAGCACAGCGCGCTGGTTAATAAAGGCCTATATCACTGGAGCTTCTGAAGTCCCCCGTGTTTCACAGTTTAATGAAGGTGATGTACAATAAGGTTACAAAGATTGATCGAGACAATTCACACGACACACATTCCACCAAGCTGTCATTCTTCTCTGGACTCACTCCTCTAGATCACTTGAAAATGTTATAAAATCATTTTTTCATTACCATAATTGAAATGCACAAGTCCAGTATTTATGCCTCAAAAAAGAATTACTATCTCTGGCATCAAAAAACCCTCCAAAAGATTAATTGAAAATTATGCTCTATTATATTGATTCATTATCATCCATACAGTTAAGGTAATTTATTGTCTGCTCTTTAAATAAGGGGGAAAAGCCTTTTGTGTTTGTTTCCTACTTCACTCTCTTCAATTGACTATATTTGTGAAGTAAGTGTCATAGTAGTAGAGAGGCAGTAGAATGCATTTCTATAATTACAATAAAGTACACCTGTTACAGATGTCTAAGGATATGGTAAATATCAGTATGTCAAATAAGGACAGTTACAGGATTTGGACTGTTAAATCTGGTATCATTCAAAGGCCAAATATAAATTAATAATGGGAACACTTGCTCCTAATGTGTCTCAGATTAGCAGTATAATGCTACATTCAGAAGAATTGATTTTATTATCATGTCAACATTGGCAAAAGCATATGCACTTCACTTCAACTTTAACATATTTTTGCTAATTTTTATAGTTTCTGCTATAGTTCTGTGTTTTTCTTTTCCCCTAAAGAGCTGTCTTTTCTTAGACTATCATATTCTCTGGGGTCAGAAGAATTTTTAACCAATCAATATATTCAGTGTAGATAAGTTTGGTTTGTTTTGGTTTTAAGTTGCTTTGGTCACCAATGAGAATGACACTTGAGGATTCTTAAGGCACCAGGTCTCTGAATTATAGACCTTCATGACAGAAACTTGTACTGGATTCTGAGATTCTCCGTGTGTGCTGTGTGTGTAGGCAGGGTAGAGTGAAGAATATCTCTTAAATAAGGTAATAGAGTTCACTTGCACCCTTGAAAAAATCCTAGATTGTAACACTACTGTTAGAGAGTTACCTACATTAACTGTTTATTTCTTTTTGGAAGTTAGGAGGAGTAGTAGGCAGGAATTGAAGAGAGTTGCCCACAGGGAAGTATAAAGCAGAGGAGATAAAAATTCCAGGAACAAATGTGAATGTTTTACTAGAACTAAATGCTTGCTTCAACCATGCCTTGGCTTAGTAATAATTTGGTCAATAATATGAATCGAGTGATTTAGGAATACCAAAAAATAGAGGAACTGATTAAATTCTGAGAATTGCCTTTTTTTGTCCTACCTTTTAGACTGCTGTTTGGATATGTCACAGCGGCCTGGTGGTCTTATGGAAGAAAGGCAGTCAATTACAGCCCACCCCCAACCCCTTACCAACTGCTGACTCTATTACCAAGTACCGAGTTCCCAGCATGTTGCTTATGATCCAACTGCTGCATATGACCCGTGTAATGTAGCCTTCCAGGGATGGCAGAGGTGCTGTGGGAAAAAAAATGTACACAAAATTTATTTTATTCAAAGCCTAAATATCAAGAAGGGGTATTTTGCTTCATGGTAAATGAATGATTGTATGGCATTAGTTTTCACATTGAAATCACTGCCAGGAAGAAGGGACCTAGTAACTCAGGTGGTTCGATACTAGCATCCTTGGATTCCTGAAGTCTGAGTCTTCTCTGTAGCTTCTCTCTTATGAACTACAACTGTTGTAAGATGAGGAATGCCGAGTAAAAGCAGTTGATGTATTTTTCAGTGACTTCTCTTTTCTATATGGAATTGTTTTTCTATCGTTTCAGTTGTGTCTGACTCTTTCTGACCCCATTTAGGGTTTTCTTGGCAAAAATGCTGGAGTGGTTTATTTCCTTCTCTGGCTCATTTTACAGATGAGAAAACTGAGGCAACCAGGGTTAAATGAATTGCTCTAGACCACACAGCTAGTCTAAGTGTCTGAGGTCAGATTTGAACTCCAATCTTCCTGAGTCTGGACCTGGCTCTATCCACTGTGCTACCACCATTATTCCTGAATTAGTGACATAGAACTTCTGTGACATAGTTGAGAAAGTTCTTAGTTACCAGGAAAAGACTTATAGGGATGACAATACATGATAGCCAGTATTTTAAACAGCACAGATGAGGAGAGTACATTTTTAATTCCTTTATCTTTTTCTAGTTCTTTTTGGTTTTGGAATGATTTAGGTCCAATTTAGGTTTGCATTTTAGGGAAGCAGCAGTTCTATCTTTAAAGGGAGCATGGCATAGTATGGAGTGAGGTCAGGGTTCAAATCCTGCTCTGACATACTGGCTTCAAGACCCCCGATGGCAAGCCATTGAACTTTTCAGTAGTCCTGGGCAACTGTCTAAGCATAAGTCACCCCTGAAAAGTCTCAGTTCAGTTGAGAAGAAAAAAAAGTCAAAGCATGACAAGTTAGAGAAAAATGACATACATTAATAAGAAACATTTGGGTCTTAGGGCCCTTTTACACGCTTAAAAATTATTGAAAACCCCTCTTCTCCCAAAAAAGAGAGCTTTTCTTATGAAAGGTATATCTATTGCTATTTACTATATTTGAAATTAAAATGCTTTAGTTCTATTATGAAAATAGATCCCCTTAAAAGTATCTTTGGGACCCCCATGGTTACCAGATCACCCTTTGGCAACCACTTGTTTGAAGCAACAATAGAAGAACTTTTATGATACAATATATGAATAACCAAAGAGATTCCATGGAAAATAGTAGTGAAAGATATTAGGAGAAAAGATGTTTTCTGGATCTTAAACCATTTTCTCTCCTTTGCTTTGGGATGCAGCTCATGGGTTATAAAGAATGCCCTTAGACAATAAAGTGAAAATTATAGGATATTTTTCTCATCATTAAAGACTAAGGTAACCTACTTCTGTGGAGTCATTTGAAATAACCCAGGCTTAATTCTTATCACATGTTTCTGCAGTTTAATAAATTCCTCTAGTTAATGAAAGTTTTTTTTTTCTCTCTCACCCCTACAGTGTGCTGCTCTTGTAGGTGAAGACCAGCCTCTTTGCCCAGATCTCCCAGAACTTGACCTCTCTGAACTAGACGTGAATGACTTGGATGCAGACGGCTTCCTAGGTGGACTCAAGTGGTGTAGTGACCAATCAGAAATCATTTCCAATCAGTACAGCAATGAATCTTCAAATATATTTGAGGTAAAGAAGTCCCTCTTGGGAATTCCACACTTAATTGTTCTTCTCCTAATGAGCCTTTCAAAAAATGTTATTAATTACTAAAGTATGAGTATTTCTTACACGGATATCTTTAAAAGACTTTTCATCAACATAAGACAATTTACTTTTTGTGGTTAAAAAAAGCACAAAAAACAAAATACTTGGAAGCAAATGAATGTGTGTTTATGTATTTTTTTAATTTTTATTTTTTGAGACCACAAAGATCATGTGATGAAATGCTATGGTATTATGAAATAATTGGGGACAGAGAATTAGTGACAAAGGAGCACAAAATCTAAACCTGTTTGTCTTCTTTATCACACAGAAAGAGACAAAGTTGAGCATGACATTAACTGATGCCCAATATAAATTAATATGGAATAATGCACTCCTTTATACCCAGGGCCTTAAATGCCAACTTTATAAAGTAGGTGAGCTGTTTTTATTATTTTATTGTCCACATCCCTGGCTCTACTAGATTCCCACATTCATATTGTACTTGATAAAAAGGGTTCCCTGTTTCTTAATTTTGGAAATACCTCAAAAGCAGATCACTTCACTTCCTTTTAAGGTACAGTACCCCACTACTAATTTATAAATCAACCATCCCCATGTTCTAAATTCATGAATAGTTATGGCTTTCTATATCTCTTTTCATAGCCCATTTTATTGTGAAAATTATTTGTCCAGAGCAAATGATCACATATGGGCTATGATTTGCTGGTAAGAAGTTTTAGCAGTTTCTGTATTCCAGAAACAGGCATGGACAGCAAAAGAAAAGCTTTGAGCTAGGCATTAGGAGAGCCAGGTGTTTGTCCAGGCTCTAGCATGGGCTAGTTAGGTAACTGTAGGTGTGAGATGTTCACTTCTGGGGCTTAAGTGTCTCTGTCTATAAAGTGAGAGGTTAGAATCGATGATTCTGAGATTTATTTTAGTTCAAATATATTAGACATTTAACAACTGGGTTCAAACCCTGACTATACTACTTATTGCCTGTGTAACCATGGGCAAGTCACTTAACCCTCATGGTCCTTCTTTTCCTTTTCAATAAAATGAGGGAATTGACACTGGGTAAATTCTATGGTCTCATCTAACTACCAGCTTATTATCCTTTGAATTGTACAAAATATACTCTTTCCTTGGAGTACACTTCATTTGTTTGGGGTAGTCTCATTCACTGGTTCCAAATGTTAGTAATCTAGGGAGTGCCTTCAATAAGGACTGATAAATTGACCAAAAAGAAATACAAATGACTTCAAATGAATAACTATTTGTTGATTAAGATATGGGAGAGTGCTTCTGGAAGATAGCCATTATTTACAAAGTGTATCAAGCATCTTCTAAATATTAAAAATAGGATTGAATCTTCTTTCTCCAAATTGATTAACTTGTGGTTGTGTCTAAATGTAAGGGAATGGACTACATGCCTTGCTTTTAAAGCAGCAGTTCTTAACATAGGGTTCCCAAACCTCCAAAGGCTCTGTGAATAGATTTCAGGAGGTCCTTGAATTTGGAGGTGAAAAAACCCAATATTTTCGATTGCCTTTCAACTTAAAAAATCTTTATTTTATACTATGCATTTATAAATATAATTCTGAGAAAGGAGTCCGTGGATGTGGCCACACTACCAGAGGGGTCAAAGACACAAAACCAGCTATGAACATTTGTTCTAAAGACGTTTTTATTCTATGATAATTTCTTTCTATTTTAAAAGGCAAGAGAAGTATTCAGTTCAACAAATGTCAAGTGTATATCACATGCAAGGCACTGTGTTAGGGGGGTATACAAAC